>JBBMEG010000022.1:12546494-12563372 GCA_037832605.1 Cyclanthera cordifolia
CCTACAATATTTGAATGCCAAAAATATTCATAAATAATTAATTTATAAATAAGTGGTCATCATGAATTGAATCTATCCCCTCTTAAACACTTACTATTTTTCTTTTCTTTTTTTCTCTTTTTAGATTTATGATATTTTCAAACCAAAATACATTCTTTCATATTTTCTTTCATTTTTAATACCAATCTTAAGAAAGAGATCAAGCGGAAAGGATTGATGGCATACTGATTTCATTGTTTGGTGTCAAACCAGATCATATCAGTGTCATGGATTTGATCTTAAAAATCTATATCGCCTCTCAATTTATTTTAGAATAGTAGCGGTCTCTATGATTTGTTGTCTCTTCTCCCAAATTCCTAATTTGTACTAAAAAAAAACAATTGATTAACTTAACTTGACATACTAGTCTTTGAATGTTTAGTTTGAAAAATTAACTATACTTTTAGATACTCAAAATAAATCTTCAATCTAAATATTATTTTAAATATATTAAAAACTAGGTCTAAACAATTTTTTTGATTGTAATCATTATTTTCAAATATTCAAAATAAATCTCATTTAAATACTTATTCTAAGTACTTTTAAAAACTATAATCTTATATCTAAATACTCAAAATAAATTTTGATTATAAATATTAATTCTAAATATTTTTAAAATCCACCGGAAAAGGCGTATTTGAAATTTACCGAACATTAAATGAGCATCTTATAGAAAAAAAAAAAATTTTGTTTCTAAAATTTGATGTTTAAGAAGAAAAGAAGAAAAAGTGGATTTATTGTTTGAGTTGTGGTGAAAGCTATTATTTGAACCGGCACTGTAATATTAACGGAAAATTGGAAATCAACAAAGATACGTACGTGTAATTACCAAAAACAACCCCTCAATAAATAAATAAACTAAATTTACGACTTTTTTTTAATTTCTTTTCTCCACATTAAAACAATATCATATCCATTTATGTATAAAATAACAAGCATTTTATTTTATCTCAAATTTCTAATTATATAATTTAACGCGAATGCCATCTAAAAAAAAAAGAAAGAAGTTATTTACGTGTCTTGAAAGTAAGATATGCAAATTTCATCCTCAATTTCGGAACCATCATTACACGAATCTATCTATATCTATACATATAAATTGAGATGAAATTTGCATATCTAATTTATATATATGTATATAATAATAATAATTAGCCGAGTTATAAATTTAATCTTTATCATATTATAAATATTTGATTTCTAAACTTTAATACCCATTTATTTCATAGTTCAAATTTTTAATAGGATTCAATTCATAGTAGCGTGTTCCCAAGAGGTGGCGCAGTTGGTTGAAGGCTTGAGCTTTGAAGGGGTGCTCCCTCAAGATCCAGGGACGGGGCGTGGTTACTCCGGGTATAGTGGAGCGAAGCTTCGATTTTCCGATTTCAAAAAAAAAAATTGATTTTTTTACTAATTTCTTTATCATTAATTTATAGTAAGTTTAGACGATTATCTCGTAAAAGTAACAAAAATCACCTAAAATTGTCCAAATATTTTTATGTATAAGAAAAGTACATTCTTAGAATTTTTAAATCTATTAAATATAAAACAAAAAATTGAATCATGTGAAGGAATAAATAAATAAATAAATGTGTATAGTATATAGAGGAATTAATTTTTAAATTTTAAATAAATCTGAAATCTAACACAAAAATAAATGCTTAGACATTTGTTAAACAAGTGCGTATTAGATAAAAAATAGGTTAAAATTCTATTTTGGTCCCTCAACTATTGCACCCTTATTTCATTTTAATCTTAAACTTTTAAAAGTTTAATTTTGGTACTTCAACTTTGCAAAAAGCTTAAAAATAATCATTAATGTAAAAAAAAAAGAAAAAAAGTAAGTATGGTTAAAAATTTGATGAGTTGGCAAGAAAATAATAATAATAAAAAAAATCAAAATAATTTATTTAGACTTTCTTCTCTTTCTTTTTCATCTTCTCCATCTTGCTTTTTTCACACATTTTTCCTTCCAATTCAAAATGGCCGAACTTTTGGGTGAAAGAGGCAAGACGAAGAAGAAGATGAAGAAAAGGAAGAAGAAGAAAGTCTAAATAAATTATTTTGATTTTTTTAATATTATTTCTTGCCAACTCATCAATTTGTTAACCATACTTTTTTTTTTACAAGGACTAATTTGAAGCTTTTTGCAAGGTTGAGTACTAAAATTAAACTTTTGAAAGTTTATGGACCAAAATAGAATAAAGATGAGAGTTGAGGGAACCAAAATGATATTTTAACCTAAAAAATATAAAGTTATATTAGATTTACCCAACTTGAAAATCTACTACTATACTAAACCTACTTAAATCTAATTTTATAAATTTTATAAATTTTGCAATACAAAATGTTTTCAACTTATTAATTGATAAAATGAATTTTCGCATCATGGGATAGTTTTAATTAATTTTTATTTTTCAGGTAGCAAAGACGGACGGATGTTTTTTTTTTATTATTACTTAAAATTTCTTTGTGGGAGATTTTCAAAATTCACGTCTTTGACTTCATTTCTCCTCCCTTCACAAAAAAATAAAATAAATAATTAAAATAAAAGTTTGATTGGGCATTTCTTGAAATGTTATTGTTGAGCTTTTAAGAGTATTTGAAATTAGTATTTAGAATAATAATTTATTTTGAGTATTTAAAATAATGATTGGAAGTAAAAAATTAGTTCGTTTTTTTTTTTTTTGAGCATTTAATAAATACTATTTCTGTATATTAAATCCAAATATCTTTAGATTAGAAAGTTGGTTGATTTTATATATACACACACACATATAGATGGATATAAAATTAAGAATAGGAACCTGTTTGCATTTAATTAAACGATCTCAAATTTATTGGGTACAAGATTTGAATATTTGAATGACTGACTCATGTTTTTTTTTTTTTTTTTGGTTTAATTTTCCGTTAAAAAAACTTTAAATGAACTATACACAAAACAAATCAAAAGTTTGACTACAGACTTGGACGAGTTTGTAACAACTCAATACAAGAATTTGACCCCCCCAAACCCTGGCTTTGATCTTTGATCTTTTGAAAATTTCTCATTAGCAAATGCATCATGCTTTTAGGTAGTATAAAACTTGCAAGTCAAAGTCAAACACCTTGTTATTCATGCTCAATTTTGCTATTGGTTTGAAAACAAGTCCATTAAAAATTTTAATTAGTTGAAGTTTTGGTTTTGATCCAATTGTGAAGGTTTGTGATTTGATATTTTGGCTTCTAAACTATTAAAAAGTGTGAACATTATCTCAAAATTAATTAACAATGAGGAGAGTAATCCACATGATATAAATGTGTTGAAAAATCTACTCCTTTCCAATGTGAGACACAAGATGAGTATTTCTAATATACCCCTCAAGATGGTGCCAGGTAGGAAATATCATCTTAGATTATATCCAAATTTGTGACTTAAAATACCCATTTTGACTTACTTGCTTGAACCAGATTAGAATTTTTGAAATAATTAAATACCCACTTAAGTTTTTGCTCGCTTGAGTAGAATTCTCAAAAAAATTTAGAATTAAGAACTCACGTGGAACTCCAATACCATATTAAAAAATATGAACATTCATTTTAAAACCAATTGGTAATAACAGCAGTCCAATATAAAACACTAGCTGAGTATCTCCAACCTAAATGACCAAAATCTATGGCTTAGATTTAAAATTTCACACAAGTGAGAGTCTACAAAAATACATGACTAGAACAATAGCCCCACTGCCTTCACATAATGAACAAAATTTTAATCATTTAAATATTACCAAAAAGAAAGTTTTAAATTTAGAAAGTCACTGACGTTGTAATTTGAAATTTTAGAAATTTAAACAATTAAGTTTAAATTACTGTAGCAGAGGAAAAGAATCCGAAACATAATTGCAAGCAAACTGTCTACTAGATAGCATCTACATAGTTTGCTGTAAGCTCTAAGCCCATGATTCGAAATCTGGATTCGGCTCATTTCGATGCCGATACTCTCCTGTAACCTAGCTGTAGAATCTAGGTCCGAATCCAAGAGACGTTATATTTGGTGAATAAAAAAATAGATAACAAAAAAAGTACTTGATCAATGTTAAAAATTGTGTAAACTTGCAAAAACAAACGTTCTAACTCATCAGCATCAATGTATTCATTCTTATGACCAAAAGATCATGGATTCGAGACACTCTAACTTTAATTGTAGTTGAACTAAAAAACTGATAATTTTTTTAAACAACTTGCAACCAAAACTTGATCCCACATATTTATAAATGTATAAGACCTAAACAATTTGCAATATATATTATTCAAGGAAAAAAATTGTAATATAAGTTATTGCACCTCAGTTCATAAATTACTCTCAAGTTGACGTTTAGCTATACAATGTCAATCTGTTTGGAACCTTATCTTCCTGTACAATGTAATTAACATGAAAAATTGGACATTAAAACTCTAATGACTTGACATACCACTATAGTTCTCTTGCTTTTTGCCTCAGTTCATTGAGTTCTGACTCGATATCGGCATCCCGAACTGGAAATGCACTTCCAGAAACAGTTCTTCCTGGAGGAAGTTCTCCTTTCTGTAGAAAAAGAGAGGATACCAATGCAATATAAAACCCGAATTCTATTAATAAAAATTAACAAAAACTACAATATAAACAAAGCTTCCATTTGAACCCTCTCATTCTTGAGCTCACTCAATACTTAAAAACCAAAATGGTCAAAATATTTGATATCTCTATCCTTACTACTTTCTATTTATAATCAAATATCCTAACTAACTTTCCGAGTATTGACTAACATACCCCAAAGCCTATCATGCTATTGAAGGATGTCAAGAAAGAGGAAACTGAATCCTTTTCATCCCCAAGTTCTAGGAGATGTGTGGAAAATAGAGAATTGACGGGTAATACTAAAATATTTGACTCAAATGATCCATCCACTCCCTGCCCCCCGCCCCCGCTTTGCAACCTCAATTCATCAGGAAAGAACTACCAGTCACGATAGTCAACATTGCACATGGCATGCCGCATTTCTGGATCCAAAAGCTAGAAGATTAGGATGCCTCGTTCAAAGCTTGAATGATCCATTTCTTTATTTTGTAGAATGCATAACCTCCATCACTCAAGAAGGATAAAGGTATGAAGGTGCCAGATTCGAGAAGCTAGAAAATTCACTCGCTGGTAGTAAATGGAGAAAGGTCTACATCTATATCTACGTTTCAATCAAATTCCATAAGAGGTACCATGAGTCTAAACCCAAAACAGATCTCCTTGCGACGAATGTGATATGATTCGTATCGAGTGCATATTAGTAAATAATTAGAGTTAATTAATAAGTTTGGTTATAAATAGAGGTAGTGTGAGTGGGGAGGGAAGAAACTTTTTTTTTTTTTTGATAAACAACCCAACTTTCATTGAGAAAACATGAAAGAAAATACAAGAACAGAAATAAGAGCATACAAAACGAAGAGCCCACAAATCCGAGGGAAGCAAAGCAAGTATATGGTGAGTCTCCTAGGGCTAGAGTGACTCAAGATTAAGGAGAGTCCAAGTAATTTTCTTCTTTGATGACCAAAAATTGGAGCTTCACTCCACTACATACCTCTTTGTTCTATAAACCAAGCTTAATTCTCGACGCCTTTTCGACTCCCAATTACAAGACTTGGATTTCAGTTCAGTTAAAGCTATTCTTTCGGTTCATTGGTTTGAATGAATTAAAGGTTATTTTATGACAAGCTGTTTTCTTGATTTGATTGTTTTGTCTCTGTTCGTCTAGAGGCTATCCTTCTTTTTGAAGAACAAAAGGCTGTCTTTCTTGAGTTGCTATGTTTCCCTCTTAACCCCTAGGAAGGGGTTTTTTTCCTCTGATGTTTAAGGATCGAGGATCCTCTCCCTGGTTTACCTCCCTTAAGAAGTCTGGAAGAGTAACTACTATCAGTTACATGGTTGCCCACATGCTGAAAATATTATTCATTAGGTGGACCCCAACCAGCCCTCTTCCAACTGTGCAATTTATAATAGGAAATCTGGTCTATCTGAAGGCATGGTCAGATTTGTTTTTAAAATAACCGGATTAGGAACTTTGTCTTACTACATAACCAAGGCACATGTGTCCGTCTCAAGACCCAGAAGACAATAAGGGATTTTACAATTAAACTCACTTGTGGGCTTTGAACTTGAAACCACCAAAAGAACTGAGGGAGCATATTTGAAGGCCACCAATTTTGCATACTTAAGCGTCAGTATAAAAAAATCAAAGACAATGATTAGCAGAGCAGACCCTGCAATGCTATGCATTGCTAGCGCGGGAGTTTGGAGGTCAAGTATTGCAGGGTAGGATGGTGGAGAGGTTATGCGAAATTTTTTTATAGACTTATGAGATTAGACACAAATCTAAAGGTCATCGTCTCTAACAGTGAAGTGGAAGATTTGCTCTGTTTGTTCATTTCATCTTGTATTTTTCTGTGTTGAGGTACTGGTTGCTTTGCCATTTCAATAGGATAACTCCTGCAGCTAATCACTGAGTTCAGAATTAAAATAAGTCAGGTTGATTCCTTTCTAGAGTTGCTTGTTCTTGCTATTTCGTAAACTTTGTTGCAGTAGAGGTTGAATCCAAGATCGATACGCTCACACATATATTAGAGTCTCAAGCTTTTATCAACGAGGCCGCCCATTGGGAACCGAACAGATACTAAAAAAAGTATAATAAAGGGTGAAATATGTCAACCTAGCTCCATAAATTCAAAGAAGCTCCCGCTAAATTCAAAACTGCATGACAAAGAGTAAGATCATAAAAAAAAATGCTTACCTTTGAGCTTCCAGATAACTCTTTTTTCAAGTTTGCTAGCTCTTCGTCAACTGATGAGCCCTCCAGCAGAGCAAACTACAATATTGGATATAGGATAGCTCAGAGAAAAACTAAAACAGGGCTGCGCAGCCACATGTATCTAAAATTAGACATAACATGTGTTCAAGTTCGCTAGCTAATCGTCAACTGATGAGCCCTCCAGCAAAGCAAACTACTCCACTATGTTCTTAGTAGTGAATCCCTAAGTTACTAGCCTAGCAAACCACAGGAAAATAGGGCTAACCAACATTCAATAATGGAAGATGACGTTCTACAAAAGAAGCAGATGATTTGTATCTTAGGACACATGTTTCTTAGACTCTTGGTAAAAGAATTTTTTCACTTTAGAAGATCGCATTGTTTTCAGAATTAACCCGCATTCAAAATACGTTATACCAAGAAGAGCAAACAAACAAATCGCTTAGTCTGTTAACCAAGCAAAGATGTTATTTTTGGAGTTGCTGCATGCAAAATACTCAACCGAAGAAGTAACTGAAGTTCTGGAAGGAGCAAAATGAAGAAAATTTCCCCTTTTTTATAACAAGAAACAGCTTCTCATAGAACTAATGAAAAGGAAAAAGTGTTCCTTGGCTGTTGTGATTTATCTAGTTAAAAAGGAATAAAATAGGATAGTGTTGCTTAGAAATGATAGTTATGGGAAGGACGGATGAATGGAATGCAACTATTTTAAATCACCTTCAACTTTATGTTATTAAGCTCAATGACCATAAATGAGTTCAAGCACAAAATAAAAAGGGAGAGAAAACAGAACTGCTACCTTTCCTTCAAGATCATCAGAAGTTAACTGTCCAAGAGCTTCCGCTTGAGATTCCATAGCCAAAACTACCAAGATTTTGAGGAAAATAATTAACAAAAAAAAGGAGGGCATGAAGGAGCATGAAGGAGATTACATAACTAAAAGTAACATATATACAAGATTCTCGAGTTCGACAGTACAAAAAAGTAAGAACTATGGTACTATACAACAAACACTAAAAAAAAAAACCATACTATCTAAATGAAGTTATAACAGCTTCAATAAGCTTCAGTTAGGAAGCCATGAATGATAAAAATACTGAAGCAAAAATCAGATTCAGCAACTAGCAATAATCACCAAGTCAACATGGATAGTCTAGTGATCAAAAGACCAAAAGATTTTGTGTTCAATTCATGGTGCCACTTATCTAAGAATTAATTTTTATATGGGTTTCCTATGTCATCTAAATGTTGTAGGTAGGGTCAGATGATATATTCCATGAAAGTAGTCGAAGTATGCGCAAACTGGTCCGAACACTAATAGATATAAAAAAACAAAATCCTCAAGTCAGGAATTCAGATATATAAAAGAAACAGACTAAAATTATAATGTAAAGGAAACGGTGCAAATAAAAGAAGGGCCTGCTTGGCCAACAAGCCGAACAAGGGGTACTCATCACTATGCAAAACATAATAGAGAAGTTGCAGATGACGAATTCATGTCGTACAAAATAAAGAGAAGAGAGCCTTATTGGTGTGAATCCCAATCAATAAATGCAATAGTAAACGAAATCTAACTTTAGTAGATTTTTAACAAGAAACAACACTTATCATTAAAATATATAAACAGAGGTTATTCCTTGAGGATACATTTTCCAAATCTAACTTGGGTATTCAAAACCATCATCCAAGTGCAAGAAAAAACGAAGGATGTAATTTCCAAGTTTTCCATAGGGTGATTCATAGGGTGGAATTTGGAGACTAACAACGTAGAAGGAAGAGAGAGGAAACAGCGTTGGCTAAGGCTAAGGTGACCATAGTGGGGATGCTGGAGGATTAGATCCATGTTGATGGAGAAGACGGGTAAACAAAAATGAGAAATAATTTTATATCTTATATTTTGATATAGAGGCAATAGAAAATAAACAATAAAATATCAGGAAAGAATACAACTTTCAGCTTGCCCCAGAAGAAACTTCTTCTCCATGAGAAAAAACCAGTAACAATATTTCTATGTAGTAATCAAGTGACTCTTAAACAAAAGTGACTTCAAAGTTGAAAGGCAAGCCTAAGCTTTACTGAAATATTTCATTTCTGTACCTTTATCCTCCATCTTCTCGAAAGCAGAAAGAGCACTGCTCGTGTTTACATTTCCCAACATTTCACTCACTTTGGTTGCAGTCCTAAATCCATGAAAAGGTGGCATCAGAAACAATAAGGGAAGAGAATCATGAAAAAAAAAAGATTTTTTAACAATCTATGATGAAATCACAAACTTTGCAGACTGAGCACGCGCTTTGAGTGTGTCTTTCTTCGACCTCGCCTCTTGTATCTTGCTCTCTAAAAGCTACAAAGAAAATATCCTACAGTAAAATAGTATGATATCGGCCAAACTTGTTTTGAAAACTTAGTCAGAATCACTCGAATATTCAAGCATAATAATATAACAACTTGTCTCCACATGCTTCTATTCTAATTCTAAACATATTGGCAACCAATCTAGCTAAACTAGGAAAGTAGTAGGGATCCGCATTGTCTCAACAAGAATACTAAATTTACTCAATAACTATTGACTACAAAAATTAGAAAAGACAGTTCTTTACAATATTTTTCATAGCTCCAACAGGAAGATGGATTACATTAATATTTTTACCTTACCAACAAGAGTAATACAAGAGAATCTGGGCTTTATCTTAAACTTTTTAACAGAATAATTTTTCATGTGATGGTCAACAGAAAATTCATTAGAATTTCATACCCGTGTATTAGAAACAAGGTTTTCCACAACATTTTTCTGCTGATCAAGTTGAGCTTTCAAAGCATTTGCATTATCCTGACGGTAGAAAACAGTGACCATCAGTCACAATAAATCATAAATCTTGATATCTAGAATTAAAATTTCAAATTAAAATTTGTTTTTAAATCGCATAGCTTTGGGAGAAAAAGTAACATGAAAATAGTTCCAAATTGGAATAAAAACATTGAAAAGGTTCTTCTAGTTGGTAAATACCATCTTGCAAACTGAACCGGAACAAATTACATAAAACACCTCTATTGATAGGAAACAAAAACTTTTCATTGATATATGTAATAGGTACAGAAGATCCAATCAAAACTAATAACATAAAACACCTCTATTGATGAATTAGGGTGGTGAAACTATAATTACAAAAATGGGGAGACTATGACATTAAAATAAAGCAATGTAAGTAGTAGATTCCATAAATTCGCTGAAGGATTGTTAAAACTTGTCCGTGTCAAAGATTCCAGAAAAATGCATACAAAAAATTTAGCCATAGGATTTTCTTCTCCTTCTTGAAAGGGCAGCCCGAAAGTGATGTACTGATGAGAGTAAAAATAGTCTGAACTAGGCATGCTGCAGTGCCAACTGAAAGATTGAAGCGAGGAATTCCAAAAAGATGAAGCAAAGGAGCAAGAACTAAAGAGATTGTTCTCATTGATCTTGATAGCACAAACGACAATAATTCGGAGAGAGTGCAATCCACGGTGATTTTCTTTGCCTCACATCATGAGAGTTTATAACGGTGTCTGTGTGAGTGACTAAACTACTCCATACGAAGAATTTCACTTTCTTAAGTTGAGAACCTATCCATCATTATGTAAAATTCTGAAATGGTGAAGTTAGTTGAGAAAACCAGCTTCTTAGTAAGAAATCCATTCAGCATTGTTTTGCCTTCAATGCTGGGTGCACATTTTACGAGAAAATAACCATAACCTTAAATAAACATTCCAAAATGGACATTGATTGTTATCGTAAAACGTAGGAATTAGATTTGGCAAAAATCTGTCCTAACATACATTCTAACTTGCATCATTTGATGATTGGCTAGTGGTCAAAGATGACCTTAGGGATACAAGAGATTATGGTTCAATTCATGATGGCCACCTACCTAAGAAATAATTTCTTATGTGGGTGTTTGGAAGAGCAGTTGCATGAAGAGTCGTTGAATTATGTTAAATCATTAACCAACCCAAAAGCTTAAGCTAATCGGTTGGGGTAACTTTAAATACATCAACTAATACTCTCCCTCAATTGTGGGTTTAAAAATTTGATAAATACCCTACAAGTGGAATTTAATTTTAATTGAGAAGAAAGTGACTTGGCAAGGACTCGAACTTAGGACCTCGAGCTCTGATACTATGTTGAATTATGTTAAATCACCAATCAACTCAAAAGCTTAAGCTAATGGATTGTGGTAAATTTAATTACATCAACTAACAAAAGTTATTTTGAGTGATAAGAAATTAGGATTGTAGTAATAGCTCATTTCGAAGTAAATTTTTGTAGAGAAGTTATAGGCAATACCTCGTTTAAATGTGGATTTTATTTGGTAAAAAAAGTGGATTTTTGTAGAGGAGTTGTAGTCATACCTAGTTAGAATGTTGATTTTGTAGAAGGGTTGCAGAAATGAGTGGTTAAAATTGAAGAGTTATTTTGAGTGATTAGAAATAAGTAGTTATTTTGAGGAGTTATAATAGCTTGTTTGGATGTAATTTTTTGAGAAGTTGTAAATGCTCATTTGTATCTCCTCCATAAAACCAAAAATCAAACACCTCCTATGGGTTTTTTGACATCCAAATTTTGTTAGGTTAGGTGGTATTTTCTATGAAACAAGTAGAGGTGCGCATAAATTAGCCCGAACGCTTAACGAATGTTAAAAAATCTTACAGCATATGATTTGCGCCTCTTTAAAGCTTCACGAGCAAGATCATCATCTCCCTTTTGAAGAGCAAATTGTGCCTTTCTATACCTATATAAAAATTAGAAATGAAAGGTTGCCCGTAACTTGATTAGAAAATGAAGAATAGATATAGATTTTTACCACTCATCAGCAGCTTGTTGTGCAGACTTGTACTTGTTTTCCAAGCGCTTTTGAGAAGCTAGTACCTTCCAGAAAAATCATCAGTTTTACAGACGAAAGGGTAAGCCCCCCTAGGGGTGAAAGGAAAAACCGTAAATTAAAAAAACCAAACCGATCCAACGGATCAGTTAGGTTTTTTAAAATAATATTGAATTGTTCGGTTTGATATTATAGAAAATTGAAAATATTAGTTCGGTTTTGGTTCTTAATGGAGAAACCAACAAAAAAATCGAATCGAACCAAATTTATAAATACTAAGAATATATATTGGTATTTAGATTTGATGGAAGAACAAATTTAAATGTGAAATATGAAGTAAAAGCATTGTAAATTATTGGGATATTTATGGAAAACATTGTTTTTGGTAAGTAAAATAAAAAACTAATCAAATTAAAAAACAAATTGAAAATGAGACAACAAAATTGAAAACAAAACAAATTCTTATTGAAATCAAGAATGAAAACTGAACCAAAATTGAACCGAATCAATGACTTTGTCCTTTATTAGACATCAGTTTGGACCCGATATTGGTTGGGTTGCCAGTTCAGCACAAAACCGACAAAACAGAACTGAAATCACCCCTAGGCCACTTCCCCACCCCCCCCCCCCAAAAAAAAAACATTGCATTCTGTGGTGTCGGGGTTTGTCCATTGGCAAATCTCAAGTTCCGTAACCCTCAAAATACTCGCATCCAGAAGAATAGGCCAAGCCAATGGGGCCCATTTTGCTATTTAAAATGGTATATAGAACTAGAACTAGAAGTGGAGAAAGTATTTAGTATGTTTGCAGGTCATTTGATATAAAAGTATATTTTATAAGTGTCAATTGGTTAGGTATAAATGTCAACAAATGAAAAAGGCGCCTCATTATTTGTCTCCCGTATATAATTTTTCCTGATTACACGCAACTTCTAATTTGCCTTTGAAAAAAATCCAAATCGTGAATAAAAACAGCAATACTGGCTCGGAAGCAAAGGGCAACACCCAAGATAAGGTAGGAAATAAAAAATGATAGATACAAGATTCTGAATCATACCTGTGCTGTGGCTTGACGCATCTTTGTTAAGTCATCATTCATTTCAAGCACTGTCTGCTCCAGAATTTTTTCAGGATCCTCAAAGTAACTTACAAGAGCATTTGCATATGACTGCTCATAAGAAAGGGCAAATTCCATGGTTATCCTTGAAGTCCGTGAAGTTCCAACGAATACTAAATGAAGAATGAAAAAAATTGAAACTATTACCTTTACAACCCTTGCAAAACGGTCAAAGAGATTCATGCGAGCACCAAGAGCACCTCCACGTCTGCCACCATGGGATAGATTAGAATGTAAAGACTTCAATCGTGTAATTTGTAAAGATTGACCTGCAGAAAAAGAAAAAAAAAAATCCTTGAGCAATTAAGTACACAGATATTACAAACTAAAGTGGAATTTGATTTATATTTAGTGTAAAATATACTTTTTGATTCTTGATAATTTGAACTTAGTTTCTTTAATCCCTGAGTTTTCAAAACTAACACTATCTGTCATTAAGATTTCATTTGACTTTCTGTTTGGTCCTTGAGGTTTCAAAGGTTATATGTAGTTTCCGAGGTTTGAGTTTGGTTTCTATTTTGTCAATGAGGTTTGAAATTGGTTTCTAAATTGATTAAAAGCTTTCTAATTTTACGGTAAATGATAATAGAGTATGGGAAGTTCCCCCAACACGGTATAAGTTAACACACTTTTGCCTCATATAGTCTTATTAGCCAATCATCTCATTGATCGTAGATTATTACTTTAAAAGGCTAACGGCAGCTTATATGAAACATGTTTTTTAAACACCAGCTCCAATTATTAGCTTTGAAGGGTACACACTGTTTGTATCATAAAAGGCTTCCATCTCTTACAGAGTAACTTCTTTATTTTAGTACAAAAACAATCTTTGTAGGTGGAGATTTAAAATTTTGACCTCTTAAATTGATGATGCATGCCAATTTCTGTTGGACTGTTGGGTTCAGTCTGCTTCGAATCAAAAAAAAAAAAAAATTTAAAAAGGAGAAGAAGAAGAAATAAAGGGAGATCTCCGCCTTTTGGTAACAAAAATAAAGGATAATTACAATATATATCTGAATCAAGAGCCCAAAGAAGGCTATAAAATACATTGAATTCAAACATCCTCCCTCAGAGTATGTCACCATCACCAAAGTAAACACATTGAAAACTAACCAACAATTTAGGAAGACTGAAAACAATAAAGACAAGCGATTCATGGATCTCTAAATGCAGTTCAAATTCAGAAGGGTAATCACAATTTACAAAACCAACACGCCTAGACTACAGAACAAGCAACTAATAGATACAATCAGCACAATGCAATGAATCAAAAAGCATAAACCCCCATTTATCTCAATAACCCATGCATCCAATAATCATACACAAGTATTCTTAAATCAAAATAAACAGTGACAAACGACAATACAATTCAAATTTCTCACTACAGAACAATCAAACTGGCAATAAACTCAATAAAATGAAAAACGGTAAGAAAAGAGCAAGGGAAACGTACCTCCGCCATTAAGGAAGGACGTTCTCAAGGGCTTCGCGACGAAGCAGAGAGTGGAAGGCTTGGACGAAGAGGCTTGAAATGAAGAAGAAGGAGTTGAAGCCAAAGCTAATCCCGTAAAAACGTGGGTTTGGGCAGCCATGAATGACCAAGCCCAAGCAAAAATGTTGCAGAAAAGAATCGGAGCGGTAGCAAACTTTGTTGAGTTGACAGATAGGTTGAAGATAACACGGAAATCACTTGTGTTCGAGCAATCGTTCCTTCTCCGGTTTTTTTATTTTTTGTTCAAAAAAATCGACTCCAAGCTGAACCGGAGTTGGGGTTTTCAGTTTTTAGAAATTAATTCTAATCAGTCCTCAATTTTGTCTATACAATTTTAGAAGCACAATTTTAGTTTTAAACTTTCCATTGATTTTATTTTGATCGGAAAATGTTTAAATTTGTTCTATTTTGATATCAAGAATTAAAAAAATATTAACATTGTTAAACCAATTTCAATTCATTTTAATTTTAAATATATTATATGAACTATTTATTTTAGTCTAGATATTAAAATTTGAATTTTGAAAATTTATTGACGGAAATGTAACAAATTTGAAAATTCAGATACTAAAATTTAACTTTTAAAATTTTATGATTAAAAATGATAAATCTCAAAGTAACCTAACTGTTAATAAATAGTGTTACTTTTAAAATTTATAGATAAAATTATTTAGAAAGGGTTTGAAGTGGAATTGTAGAGTGATTATTTTGAGTAATTATAAATACGAGGTTATTTTGAGTAATTAGAAATTTGAGTTTTAATAATAACTCATTTGGATATGATTATTCGTAGAATAATTGCAGTTAATAGCTTATTTGAACGATGAATGTGTATACAGATTGTATACACAATAACTTGTTTAAATGTAATTAGATGATTTTTGTAAAGGGACAAAAATGAATGGTTAAAATTGAATGATTATACATGAATAATTAGAAATGAGTAATAAAAAAAAGTGTGATTATTTTGATAGATTAAAATAATTATTTTAAATGATTACAATATCTCGTTTGTATGCGATTATTTAAAGAGTAGTTGTAACAATTTGATTTTATCATTTAATACTAGATCTTTATATTTGTAAAGAGTTCTGACATATTTATAAAACATATAAATTATTTATTTCATTATCCATTAATTTTAAGATTTTTCACACTCGATTACTCATCTCATCACCCCCACATTAATTGTTAGATTACATTTATGCATAATAAAAAATGATGTATTCATTAAGCATAACAAGGGGAAATCTTTCTATGAGCATACATACATACTATAGCTTCTCTCAATATTCTAGAGCTGATGTTTGTCATCTAACAAATCTTTTGTTTGAAAAATTTTCTATCATGGTCAACCAATGACAATGGGGGAGGGCAATCGCAAAAGTGTGTTTTAAAACCGAAGTATGTTAAGACCCTAAAAAGGATAAGTTTTTAGTGTTAATAATCAATTGACAAGGATATAATAGTAATTAGCAAGTGTTGTTTTAGTTAAACAAAGGAGTTAGGTTTAGCAGAAGGGATAAATTTCGGCATTTGTCTTGATAAAGACTTTAAGTTACAACAGCTCTCTTCAAAAGTTATAGGTACTTTAACCTCTATTATATCTTAATATAGTTATCTTTTGTATTTGATCATTTCCAACGTATTAACATAAGACTATGCGACAATGTGATAGGATTTATAATAGGGATATTTTAGCAATTAATTGAGAATTTGTTACGGTGGTTATATAACAAATAGAGGCAGCGAGGGAGGAGAAAGATATGAAAAATATTGTTCCCATTTTGGTATTGGGTTTAAGAGAGTATTCTCAAGTATGAAAAGTTCAAGTGCATAACAAATACTTGGTGCGCCTCTATGATCAAACTAACTTATGTGCACTTTGACAATTCTCACAGTCTAACCTTATAACATTCGAATGTAAATAAATAGTTACTATGAATCGAACATATCACCTTTAAAATTTATAAGACCCACTTTGACGATTAAAACACCTAGTACCATTTTGTATAATAGAGTAAAGAAAGGAGTTTTCTTCTTTTTTTTTTTTTTTTTTTACACCCTACCTAAGGAATTACCCATTCATCTGCTCAAAACATTAAATATTTCACTGCTTTGATTAAAATTAAAAAAATGAACATTAAATTATTAATGCTATACAATAAATAAATTAATCTATAATAAATTTTCTTAATATAAAAAAAATTTGAATTAGAGTAAATAATCCAAATTCGACAATGGTTGTGATGTTAAATATATAGAAGGTGTTTGATCAATTGTTGGAAATTATTCTAACAACAGGATATTCTGTAAAAGTTTTTATTCCATTAATATGTTTAGCTTAAATTCTTTTTTAGCCAATTGGCAATCTTTCTTGTAATCGATTCTCAGCTTGAGGGTTTTCCCTCCGTATTTCATCAATCAATCAAATGTTTCTTGTAAAAATAAATAAATAAATAAATAAACAAATAATAAATAAATAAATAAATAAATAAATAAATAAAAAAAAAAAAAATATATATATATATATATATTTATTTATTTATTTATTTTTTAA
>JBBMEG010000022.1:12563472-12608957 GCA_037832605.1 Cyclanthera cordifolia
AGAATAGGGAGAGACTAAGGCCTCTATAATGTCCTTAGGCTTTGATACATAAATAAAATTGATTGAAGTTCATATCATTTTGGTTTTGTTTTAAAAACATAGGTAAGATGTAGACATCAAAGTCATGAAAATTATGTGTTGAAGCAATAGTTTTTGACTTAAATTTCAAAAACAAAAAACAAAAAGTGAAATGGTCATCAACTAGGCCTCAATTATTGCGTCCCATAAAAGTAGCACAAAATGTTGTAGAAAAACTTGAAACTGAAATAAATTCAATGTAAAGTCATCCAATTAAGCACTACTAACAGAATGGGGAAAGCATTAATGGGCTTCAATCATAAACACTATAACTGTATGTATGTGGTGTACGTGTTAGAAACTCCTTAAGAAGTAAATGGGTTACATGTAAATACATACATAGCATGCAAATTTAAATGAATAAAACTCTAAAGCAAAGAAGAACGGAGAGATAAAAAGCACTCAGCCACCCATGGTGGATTACAAAAAGCATCTCCAACTAGGAACTAAATTATAAAGACTATCAACTTCGTAATGGTGTGAACATTTACACCAATAAAGAGCATTAAAAAGAACCAAATCAATAAAGCTGCCAAAAGAAATCAATTCAATAATCTAATAGTGCAAAGAAATAATCATACCTGAAGAAATCGATTCAAAGCAATCAAAATGCATTGCATAGAAAGTTCATCAGGGTTAATGAAGTTTAAAGCCTTCGACATAGCAATAAATACCTCGGTTGTCACACGATCGGGTACTCCCTAGAAAACAGAAAAAATAAGTGCAAAGGTGGGCATTTTTAGCAAAACTAGAGATCTATCGTTAGATAAGCCCATGAATACGCGGAATTTTTTTAATTATCTTAAATAAACAAGTGCAGAAATTGGATGAAATAAACAAATAAAACAATTAGTAACTACACCAAATAATTATTTGGTTAATAAAAAGTGGCCGCCCATAGTATTCTTCGGACTATATTTTTAACAACATTTCAAAAAAAATTTAAACTATAATAAAGCAACTAAAAGAGTGTGTAGTATCTGGAAAAGGGGTTTTCTGTAGTAAATTTGTCCAATCTCGAACCCTGTTTTCAGTGATGCTGAAAAGATCAAGAACAATTCTCTCTTTGGACTTTATCCCACTGTAAAATCAACATTATGGATAGAATAAAATGAGGCCATGGAAACATTGTGTACTTTGAGCACAAGGTGGCTATCACTAATTGAAGTTTTCTTTTGGAGACTTCCATAGGCAACTGTAAAGGCTAGAATCTGAGATTTTCTTCTTCAAGTTTATGAAGCTCGGAGATTCAATTAAAATAAAAATGGCAAACTAATCATACCCTACTCCTCATCCATTCTTTCACAGTTAAATTATCTTGAGCTTCTACATAAGATTGCCCACCAAGCATTGCCGGCAGGAGCCCAATCGCAAATTTAATTTTCTCTGGCCACGTAAGCATCTCATTGTTCCTTAAAATGGCCCATATCCCTGCCAGTAAATTTCAAAGTTTTAGGAAATCTGGATTGGATGTAAAATATTTTCAGAGAGCAGACAAAGAGAACAAAACAATTTTAGCAAATAAAGTCATGCATACAACCAGCATCATTGGCTGGCATGCATGCGTGCACACTTGCGCGTGGGCGCCCATGCGCACATATATACATATACATAAATGTGCAAGTATCAAGCTAGTTTATGCACATTTGGACTATTCTCAAGGTACAGACTATTTGACCCTACAACATTTGCATGTTAAAATATATCATAAATTTATTCTTAGATAGATTACCAAATGGATTGAATTCATAATATTTTTATTTCTCAAGGTCCTCTTGACCACTAGATCAACCAGGTTATGAGAAACGTCATTATCACAAATCATGATAAGCGCTCTCAACGGCGTAAAACTAATTGCAGTCACAATCTAACAAAGTACGCAATCTTAATAAGCATCTCACTAGTAGGTATTAACATGCCTACCATTTATGGGTGCAGGAAGTACTTCAGGGAAATCAAATCGACTGAACTCCCCAGGCTTGTTTGGCATAGCAAATATCATTGAATGTTCCTTCCACTGCAATCGGTCATTGATTCCAAGTTCTCCAAACAAGTTCTGCACATTGGGGTAAGCACCAACTTTCCAGGAAGAACAGAAGCAGAAAGGACAACAAATTAGCATTTCATGCAAATGAGATACTACATTAACATATCTAAAAGTTTGCAACGGCTAGATGTATAATTGGCATTTGTTTTTTTTTATCAGGTACACGACAGTTTTATTAATAGAAATGAAAACTATGCTAAATTAATAATTAACATACACGTGGAGTATATTATAGATTATACAACACGATGACTAAAGGTTAGCCTCATACCTGAGTTCTACAAATCATGAAACAATTTTTATGGTAGTAGAAATAAAATACTTACAATTCCATAGTATAAAGAAGAAAAAGAAAGGCAAACGCTTTAAAAAGCCAAACTGAAATATACTGATAGTTGGGAATCAAGAGCAAACAGGACTATTTTCTAAGGTCAACTGGTCATGTAAGCACAAAAAACGTTGATTATCTGGATAATGCTTACAAAATATGTGCAGACCAGTCTCATACCAGTCTCCATCTTTATCTTTCCAAGCAGCTACCTAAAAAGAAAGAGCGAAACAAATTTAAAAGGAAAAATCAAAGCTTATTAAGACCTATAAAATAATCAATAATGTTACAAACAGTAAGACAAAGTTTAAGAAATTATTTACAAGTTCTATCCAAAATGTTTTGAGGTATACATTGCACGATAAAAATTCTATATAAAATATGTTGTGTAATGGATTAAATAAGCAAACAATATTATTTCACACAAGCATACCTTCCCACCTAACACATCTCGAGCTTCTAGTAGAACAGGCTTGTGGCCAGCATCTGCCAAATATTTTGCTGTCGATAAACCAGCCAATCCTATGTAGTTCAATAAACATGATTATACCATCAGATATAAAGATAAGACAACACATTTCGTAATCGGCCTCATCTATCTCATTGTCATTTAGTTAAGTCAAGGTAGTAGGCAATGAAAGTTCCTGACCTGCACCAGCAATAACTATTTTCAATGGTTTACTGGGACGTGCAGAAGTACGAAAACTAGCAGATAAGGATGCTGCTTCAATGAAATTAACAGAATCATCAATCGGTGGTCTAGGGTAATCCAGGCAAACTACCTGCTCATGAAAAAGAGATCACATTAACTAATTTCATTCAACAACAACACGAGAAATGAAGGAGTCTGGAATCTCAATGGGGACAAACCTTTAGTGGTAGAGCTCCCTTTGATATTTTTTTACTAACATGTCTGCCAGATACTTTCAAGCCATCGCCCACAAACTCACTACCCCAAAATGCTAAAGCATTGCTCTTCTCACAAGTTGATGGAGAACTACATCTCAATCTTGATTTTGGAACGCCCTTTTGCCACCTCAAGTTCAGAGCAGAGACGGACCCACAAAGTGACATTTCACCAAAAACACTCACTCCCCACAACTAAACCTTAGCTCTACTTCTTCCACTACACAAGTTAAGAAACAGAAGCAAACAACAATTAATCCTTCCAACTAAATTCTTTGTGTACAACAACAAAATTGAGAGTTAAGAGATTCAAACCTGAGACCTCTAGGTCGAGGAAAAATGTCAATTACCGCTATGCTCAGCCCGCTTTGGCAATCCTTTTCACCTAATTAAGCATTCACCAAATACTAACTCTAATTATTTCAGAAAGAAACCCAAACTACTTCAGTGAGTGAAATGTTACCAAGAATTAAGACCATAAATTACTCGAAGGCTTACAGAATTGCCCTTTTCTTCGGCGTCCAGCCTGAATATCAAATCAATTTCAACTCCAAAGACCCTAGAAGCACAAACGGTTTAACCCCAGAGCAACAAATCCACTTCTCCAATAACAGAAAAACAATAACGAAAACAACTCCGATACGTTAATTGTACGAACAGGGTATACGAATTACACAAAGAAAACGATGAAATTGAAGTGGGGAAGAAGGAAGAAAAGTGGCATGATGAAAACCCATGAAGAACTTCTCACTTACCAGTGGAGAAATGGGTAAATTGGAAGAGTGCGGAAGAACTGAAATTGTGTAGTTGTTGTAGTGGCGGATGTGCGCAGAGCACTTACTAACACAAGTTCTTTCGCAGACTGAAATTGGGGGGATTTCCATTCTCGTCTCTTATCCTTCATTGTGATGAAAGCCTATTTGGTCGTTTCTCAATTACGTGGCTTTTGCCCGCCTTTGAGAATATTCTTCTTCTTTTTCTTTTTTTTTTTCTTTTTTTTTTTTGAGAAGAACAATGATAAATATGATTAATTTTTAATCCCACTTTCCGTTACACCTAATATTATATGTCGCCTAGCATAATGTTAGATTAAAATATTAAAAATAAAAATTTTAATTCAATCGCTGTCAACAAAAAAAATAATAATAATAATTAACTAAATTATAAATTGGTTGAAAAATTGGACATCCCAACTTTTTAAATTATTAATAGTAAGTAATGTCATTATTAATATTGGAACAACCAATGGAATAGACGATACTATCTCTCAAATAATACGAGTATTGAACTAGATTTCATCCGAAACCAATACATTATCAATTTTTTTATTAGTAATTTAATAGTATTTTGAAATGTGATATCGAGTTAATTCATTTAAAAGATAATAAACGCTTGTGAAAGGCTGTATTGAACTTTTTATATATATATAAATATATCAACGTCTAATTTTGTAGGCATAAATTCATATATCTATTAAACCAAACAGGAAAATTTGTAATTTTTCGAGTATAAAATTTTAAAATTTTGACAACAAATTGAAAATAAATAAACACAATAAACAAATAACAAAGAGGTATTTCTATTTAAAAAATAGTAATAAAATAAAAAACAAAGAGCTATTTCATATTGAAATATTTTATACATCTTGTATATATTTCCCTCGATATCATAACATTACAAATTAACATATATGAATAAATAAATAAATTAATTAATTAATTAAATCAACGGAACCTGGTGCTTCATTTGATTTAGTTCAGGTTTGTAAAAATAAAAAAATCATTAAAGAATCAGGAGGAGATGAAAGACTGGTGCTTCATCGGAAAAGCTTTGGTACGGGCCGTACGGCGGAGGGAGGATGGCCGACGACGGAGAAATCAGTGGCCGGGACCTTTAGGGCTGGGGCCGGACGACAGGCGGCCAAGCCAACACGACACCGTATGCTTCGCCTGCTCGTACGCCGACGGGTACATTTCCAAGTGATTAGCGCTTTGGAAGTCTCCGGGCACCACTCTGGCGGCGTCCACGGCGGCGCTGTTGCTCAGAAACGCCACTGCAACGACAAACATCACAAAAACCACACCCAATTTCCCAAAACTCATATCGAAAAACCTCTGGGTTGAAGTCGGATCTGGAATGGAGGTAAGGTGTTCGATGAAATGTCTGAGAGAAATTTCAGTTCAAAGAACTACGAAGGGAGGGTGTACGATGATAATTCGAGAAGTTTGTTTGATGATTTTGAATTTCAGAGAGGTGGAAGGTTTATTTATAGGAGGAAATGGAAATGGGTACGGCCATTGTTGGTGGAAAAAAAGAGAAGTAGAGAAAAACATTTAGCGTGTTGACCAAGGGAGTTGTAGATTTTTACTTGGTCTTGTTCTTGCTCTTGCTATGGCATCTTACTGGGAGAGGTTCCGCTCTGATACCATTTGTAAACGCTCGTAGCCCAGGATTCAGATGAGGTCTTGGAATCCGGCCCCTTTGCTAAGCACGCTTAACTGTGAAGTTCCTTCGATTGAGCCACCGAAAAGGAAGGTGCACCTTGGTGGTATAGGTAGTACAAATCAATTCTCTTAAGCCTTAACCATGGGACTATATCCCAAGATTCCTCTCATTCGGATGTGGACTCGGTTCATTCATGTACTCCTCTTAACCCCGGGCGTTACACTTTGTCCTTTGACTCTCTTTGACTATTGCCCTTATTTCCAGGTATTTTCGTTACACTCTTAATAGCTGTAATTTAAAAAAAAAACACGTTACAAGAGTTATGACGTGCGAAAGTTATTATAACATGGATTATGTTTTTTTATTTAATTCTTCATTTTTTTAATAAAATTACTTGAATTTACATTAAAAAAATTACAAATAATTTAACAATTTGGTTTAGTTAAATTTATAATTAATTTAACCTAATAAGAATATATTTAACATTTATTATTTTTTAACAAAAAAATTTGTTTAATTTTTAAAATTTTATTTGTACGTCATATACCAAAAAAATTAAATACATACCATGAAATTGAGATTTGTGAATAAATACGAAAAGTTGTATTCAATAATGCATTTAATTAAAAAAAATGAAGTTATATAGAAAAATTGGATTAGTTAAATAAACACATAAATGGATATTATTTCAAACAATAAAGAGTTAATTTTAAGGAAGAAAATTATGTACTTTTTGTTTAATTAAAATTATTAAACAAATAAATAAAATAGTTATTCGTAGTACTATTCATTATAATATTAAATAAATAAAATTTGAAAAATTAAATAAAATGACAAGTATGTTTAGATAAATAATATGTAAATCAAGATAAACAATCAATTATGATAAACAGTGAAACAAACATAATTTAAATTATGACAACTCAACCGAGCATTTAAAAAAATAAAGTTATATATATATTAAGTTAGAGATATATATTATAAATTAAAAAAAAAAAAAAATTGATTGAAAATACATGTCATTAAGTTGGTTGTCATATAGTCAATGTGGATGTTGTTTGTGTGTGAATCAGAGGTTGTGTTTTGTTTTTTGGATGACTTTGGTGGATTTGTCAAACTAAAAGGACAATTCTCTTTCTTTTTTTTTCTTTGTTAGATTATTATGGTAAATCACTTAAACTTGTGAGATAATTGTATAGAATATCAAATAAATCTACCTACATTTTTTTTTTTCACTTTTAAATTTAATTATTATTGGGGTATGCATTTAAATTCATTAATTATTTTTAATTACTCTATAATACATAATGTCATTTACTTTGGTTGAATGGCTTTAAATGTACATTTATGTCAATCTTTAATTATGTTAAGTATATTTGTTTAACAATTTATTTAGGTTAAATAGATAGTTGAGTTTAATTTAAAGAATTTTTCATGTATAGAAAAAAAAAAAAAAAAAAAAGAAAAAAAAAAAAAGCAAAATTATGAAAATGTTTTCTACGTAGCACAAAATAGATCGTTTTTATAATATGATTAAAATGTCTTCACCTAAGCAGTTCAACTGATTGTTTCAATCATTAGTTTAGTTTTACCTGATAGTTTTTGATCAATAGTTCAACTGATAGTCTTGAATTAGTAGTTCAACTGATAGACTCAATCAATTCAACCAACTCACTAACAACGTTTGCTGAAGAGATGGATAAAATTAGAATCTTCAAAAAACGAATGAAAATTTTATATAAATTATTGTTGAAAAAATACTATAATTAAAATAAGTGAATGAAGAAATGGTTAGGAGGAATAATTTCTCAAATTAATAAGTTGACAAATTAGAAGGGAATTCTATTTAAAACTTTGTTGTTTAATAAAATTCTCTTCATAATTTTTAATTGCCTATTTAATGGTCTAAACCATGTGATTATTATATACATCTCAAATTTGAATGGCTATGTTTAAGGAAAATTTAGAACCCATTTAATTCTCCCCATTCATATTATATTGTCATGAGGTTAGAGTTTGAAGTAGGAAGATTTGAACTAAACTAATCACAAATACCAAACCTTCACTAAGGGAATTTTCTTTTCCAATACATTTTGGTTTTCTTTAATAATTATAAGTTTGGATCTAATAATTTACCTCATAAACATATTTGAATAGTTGTTTAGTAACATTATAAATAAGTAATTTTTTGTATACAAAAATTTCTCAACCAATTTTAAGTTTATTTTCAAATATTCATAAGTATTTTATTCTTAAATAATTGTTCAAGTAGTGGATTTATCAATATCAATAATATTTGAGATAAATATTTTACCAAATAAGTTATCGAAAACACATGTACTACTAATATACCATGTATATATATATATATTTTAGAACAAACTGAGGAGAGACAACAAACTCTACATAGATGACACTACTACCGATTTCAAGGATCGAATCTGTGACATTGGTATTGAATTGAAATAACACCAAACAATAAAACTAGTGCGTCACTAGATTATTCTATAATATACCAAATGTTAGATATACCAAATATTAGATATACTATCATTATTTCAAATATAAAGTGATACGATAGTAAAATTATGAGGGTAGAATTCGAACAACAAAGAAATGGAATTTTGATTTAAATTTTGTTTGTAATATTTGAAAATCTAGAAAGTCAAAATTAGATTTTAGAATTATATTTTACCATTATAATTTTCCTTAATTTAATTAACTTTCGTGTAGCTGTTTGTTGAATCTACTATGCAAAATGAAATTATATATATATATATATATATATATATAAATTATTTTATATTTTTCTTTTTCTTCTTTTGATATCATGACTATGCAGACCAGCTTGTCCACACCCAACTATTGTTATAGGACATATTGTCCGACTCTTCAATATTTGAATGTCAAGAATTCGTAAAAAATTAATTCATAAGTAGGTGATTACCATGAATTGAACCTATCTAATATAAGTTATTTTAGATAAAATTCAAATATATATAATTTACTCCTTGATAGTTGAACAAGGAGATTATATATTTAAACTTCAGTAATTTAAACTTTCAATTTTAAAGTCTTATTAAATACAAAATTTAGTATTCAAATATTTATTCAACTTGAAAGTAATTCTTATGTAATAAGTAGATTATTTATTTATCTAAAACTATATGTGTATATATATATAGAGAACACGCACCCTATTTAGCCAAGAAAATTTCCTTCTAAAATTTCCATTCTCCTTTTTTATTTTCGTGTTCATCCTCCAAAATAAAAAATGGGTGAGAATGCAAACTATATATCTCTTACCAAATCTTTCTCATCAGAAAATTATTTCAAATGGTCAATTGACTCAAATCTTCTTTTTTTTTTTAATTATATTAAAATTATAATTATATGAAAGTTTGAATTTGACTTGCATGTATTGTTAACCACCAAAATTATGGCTAAAATAAACATAATTCAACCGATATCTTATACTCACAAAGATTAGTGGTTTGGTAGTTTGATTCTCCTTCTCTATCTTGTCAAATGAAAAAAAAAAAAAAAAAAAAAAAAAAAAAAAAAAATCCCACTAAAACGATGGTGTGGTTAATTAGAAATTTCAAGGAACATGGAAAATTAAAATTTAAACAAGTGGGTCAAATTCTTGTATGGGGTTGCTATAAACCCATCCAATTTTGTAGTCAAGGTTCATGTTCATATAAAGCTTGGAAAAAAATGGAAAATTAAACAGAGAAAGAACACAAGTTAGTCAATTCAAATATTCAAATCTTAGACCCCAATAAACATGAATTCGTTTAATTAAATTCAAACGTTTTTCCAATCTAAAGCTAAAAAAGCTTGTGGTTTTATATCGTAAAAGTGGAAGTCAAAGGCATAAATGTAGAAAACCTATCTTGAACGAGGTGACGCTGTTTGTTAAAGGCTTAAGTTTTAGAAGCGTGCTCCCTCGAGATCTCAGGTGCAAGACCTATTTGTAACATTAATTTGTAGTCTCTATATCTCTCGGTGTCTGGCCTAGGGACTGACATAGCTACCTCGGATATAGTGTAGCAAAAGAGCTTCGATTTAAAAAAAAAAAAAAACCCGCACAAAGAGTTTAATTAAATTATTTTATATTCTATTATGTTACACAAAGAATGTCGGATAAATATAAGAAAGTACCACTAATTGTTGTATATTGTATGATGTATCAAACCAATTAAAAAAATGTCAACTTTGTACCTTTCAAACACTTAGCTCAGCCAATACAATAACTCAATGATATAACTCTTACTTATAAAACAATCTTTCATTTCAACTTCTAATCATTCATTTCCATTATTGTTGAACCAAAAATTGGCAAATAATTAACATATATTCTGGATTAAGATTGCTAATTTGAATCTTTCAACTCTCAATATTGTGTGTGTGTGTTTTTTTTTAAATTGTTAAATTTAAAGAAAATTGTAATATACTCTTATCAAAAAATAATTAAAATAATTATAAATATAGACAAATTCTAAATTATTTGCATTCATGGCTATTAATATGTTTTAAGTTTTAATACTGTATTATGAATTGCTCATTAATACAATATTATAAGAAAGTACGTGACATTATTCATTAATACCAATAGCTACCTTTGCTAATTATTTTAAAGTGATTGAATTTGTAATTATTTTATGAATTTTACTAATATTCTAAGTTTTCCTAAATTGAATACATGAAAACACCTGAGTTTAATTTATCTCAAAATTAATGCTGTATAACATTGTTACTGGCTCTGAAATAAACATGTAAAAAGCTTAGTTTTCCTTCAAAACTACCAAACTAAAATTTTAATGGTTTAGATTTTATAATTTGCAAAGTGAAATTTTATAACACAACTTAAAATATGCGAATTGAGCCAAAAAGAAAGTTTATACAAAGAAGACATTAAGTTTATAATTCAAACTTAATATCACAAGTGGGTCTCAAACCAGAAATCTTGAGTGAACACACCTTCAAATCCCACGCCTTCAACCACTCACCCACCATTTGAGAACACTTACCAACAACATTTGATCACACATTCATCAATTTATATGACCTAAACAAATTTTGCAGTAACAAATTTTGCAGTGTAAGTTGCACCTCAGTTCAAAAATTTCCCTCTCAAGTTGGCATTTAGCTATACAACAATGTTGATCAGTTTGGAATCTTATTTCTGTACAATGTAATTCTAATGTGGAATGATGTCAGTTTACTAACATGAAAATTAGACAAAAAAATTCTAATGATTTGAAATACCCTTACAATTCTCTTGCTCTTTGCCTCAGTTCATTGAGTTCGGACTCGATCTCAGCATCACGAACCGGAAATGCAGTGCCAGAAACAGTTCTTCCTGGCGGAAGTTCTCCCTTCTGTAGAAAGAGAGGACCCATTGTTAGGTCAAAATATTGTAGGTATGTTATTGTAAGGATGTTAACAAGGAGGATATTGAATCTTTTTGCTCCCCAAGTTCTAGGAGATGTGTGCAAAAAAACAAATTATTCGACTCGAAAATCCATCCACACCCCCTGCTATATCTGCCACCTCAATTGAAGTTACTATAATCAACATTATACAATGGCTATCATGGATTGAGTTAGTGGTCAAAGAGAATATGAATTCCTTCCAATGGTAATCACCTATCCGGAAAAAAATTTCTTATAGTTTTCTTGACTCCAAATATTATAGGCTCAAGCGATATGTACTATGAGAATAGTCAAAGTACGCATAAGCTGACCTAGATACTCACGAACATTTAAAAAAAAAACCCCAACATTGCACGCAGGAGCGCTCTCATATTTGGATCCAAGAGCTAGAAGATTGAAAGATCACCTTTTTTTTATTTTGTAGAAAGAATAACTTCTATCGCTCAAAAAGTTTAAAATCTAAAAGTGTATGAAAGTGCAAAGTTAAGAAGTTACAAAATTCTTTTGTTCTTTTTTGTGGTGAGTCAACTTACACGCATTTCGACTATTTCTACGAGATAACTCCTGACTCTACTACATTTGGTTGTCAAAAAAATTTATAGAAAATCAATTCTTATGTAGATGGCCACCATGAATTGTAACCATAACTTCTCAATACTCTAAGCCTCTCTCACCACTAGTTCAACCCTCATGGGGAAGCTAAAAAACTAACTCGCCCGTATTAAGTAGAGAGATACGTTTCAATCAAATTCCAAAGGTTGCATCAATGTCTAAGTAGTACCACATCTGAACCTGAAACCGTTCTCGCAAGGATGTCTAGTTAATGGTTCCTTGATTGTGCATAGTGTTTAGGGATACCTATCACCTACGAGTCCCCTATCCAAGAGATATGTTCTTTCTCAACTACGCATTGAAGTCTGGTAATTGAACTTTGCATCCGATGAGTTTCTCCCCAACTGCATAATATTGCTTCCATTTTTTGCTAGTTATCATTCCCTAGACCAACATGATCTAAAATCAAAATAATAGAATTCACTATTACCAAGTAGAACAAGCACGTGAATCTAGGATATAGAAACTATCCTAAATAGTTATAGCCGCTCACAGTATTTCCATACCAACGTCCATTTTTTTTATTCCACAACAATTGGGGGGTGGGGTGATTTGAACTCGCGACGTCTTAGAAACTGGGTCACATATTGGAGGAGCTCTGCTCCTTTTGGAGCCATACCTTCATCCATAGTTCAATCATTCTATGAAAATTCAAGTACATAGAAAAGAAAGTATCCTAAATAAAACAGCTACAGCCACTCACACTATTCCCATACCTTCCTCTCTCTATAGTTTGATCGATTTATGACAATACGAAGAAACAACTTAGAATGCTTAGTCAGTAGAAGGTTACCAAACTGGCATCCTTTATAAGCTCTAAAAGTAGAACTCTATTCCCCACTCCTATTCTAGAATATGTTTGCCACTGCAGACTGCTCAGGAGGTTGTATAGATGAGCTCATGCTCAGGAGTACTCCACTAGAACAAAACAAGGTAATTGACCTCATGTTTGCATGAGATGGCACCATTCCTTCGGAAAAAAACTGTTGAATCATATTAAATTACCTATCAATCCAAAAGCTTAAACTGATAGATAGGGGTAAATGTAATTATATCAATCAACACTCTCTTTCACCTATGGATTTAGAAATTTTGAGAGTGTTTATCAAGTGGAAATCAATGCTAATTGGTGATAAAACGACTTGATTGTAGTTTAAACTCAAGAGCTCCAAGTCTGATAGGAGGTTGAATCACCAATCAACTAAAAAACTCAAGTATGATGAGTTGAGATAAATTTAATTATATCAATCAACAAAAACTCTACATCAAATAGGCATGTAAGGCAGCTTCCATCTGATTGCTTAATAGAATTGTAAATTGGAATGCATTATTTTAGTAAGTTATATGTTGTTGTTAATGGCCTTGTTTTCTTTTAGCTTCAGCTTTGGTTTTTTTTTTTTGTAGGCTGTGTTATTTGTCTGATTTATATTTTGTTTCTGGCCCTTGGGGATTTGTATTTTTTATTCTTTCTTTTCATTTTTAATGAAATTTGTTGCCTTTTCAAAAAAAATTGCTTCATAGAATTGAGATGAAATGTTTCCCTCTTGACCCACAGGCAGGGGTAATTTTTCCTCTAATGTTTATGGAATGAGGACCCACTCTCTGATTTCATCTTCCTTGTAGAAGTATGGAACTTAATTACTTTCCTATCACTCTATCAGTAACATGGTAGTCCACATGCTAACAACACTATTCATCTGGTGGACATCATCCCCCAGCTGACTACCCACAATACAATTTCACAATAGGAAGTCTGGTCTATCTGAAGACTGAAGCCAGTCAGGTATTAAAAAATATAATAATAAGTATAGAGTGGAATACGATTCACCTTTGAGCTTCCAGCTAACTCTTTCTTCAAGTTCGCTAGATCGTCCTCAACCGATGAGCCCTCCAGCAGCGCAAACTACAATATTGGAAATAGCTCAGAGCAAAAACAAAACAGGGCTCTGCAGCCACATGTATTTTAAAATAGATGTTACATGTTTAATCATACTGTATCGATTGCAAACTGTGGAGAAATCATTAATGGAGGGAAGAAGGGAAAAGAGTAATTGATACATCAGTTCAGATCACATGAATGCAGCTCGAAACCAGTCACAGTTAAATCTATGTTACAATAGTTATTAATAAACACTTCAATCTTTAACTGCATATCTTAAAATGGTACAACAGCAACATGCTATTTGTTAATATTATAATTGTAAATTAAAAAAAAAAATTAGAAAAACGACAGCAGCAACTTACATTCAGAAGGAGAGAGAAAAATATACAAAGAAAGACAAAAAATAATAGGCTCCCAAACTCATGGAAGCATAGCTCAAAACAGTTACAAAAATAACCTCCGACTTTTAGTAACTAAGAACAACGTGCATTACAAAACAAAATTGATTCGAGAGTGTGCATTAAAATAGTTATTCCACATCCACTCCCCATAACTATCATTTCTAAGAACACTATCCTATTTGTTTCCAACTAGTTGAATCATAAGCCAGCTAAGAAGCACATACGCTTCAGTTTGTCAAGTATGTCCGTGTCTAACATGTATAAGACACATATCAACACTTGTTACACACATATTTAACCCTTACTAATTGTACAAAGCCAATATAGACCCAACATTTGGCAGTCACATATCGAACACTTATTAAGAATATGAAATAGGCCACATAATAATAAATTTTGAGAACAAAATACATCAAACTTTTTCTTTGAGCATATAAATGCATAGACATATGTACTTCGAATCCATATGTTAATGTCTATATTCAACCCCCCATCAACTAGTCTCGTCACCACCTCCTACTTGACCAAATGCAACCATCTCCCCTCAATTCTTCACAAATGAAATTCTTCATAAGCTTATCTAAGAATTGACTCACAGATGAGAATCTTAAGGGACCGGTAAGAGAAATGACACCTTCAACTTTCTGTTTTAAGCTCAATAGACCAGCAATAAAATCTAACACAAAGTAAATTTGGAGGGAAAATAGAGTGATTACCTTTCCTTCGAGATCATCAGAAGTTAACTGTCCAAGAGCTTCTGCTTGCGACTCCATCGCCAAAACTACCAAGATTTTGAGGAAAATAATTGAACACAAAAAAAAGGAAGGCAAGAATCAAATCATAAATCCATAAGTAACATACATACAAGAAACACAACATAATGGAAAAGAAATCACTATGGGACGGAAATATATCCAAACAAAGTAATATTAGCTTCAACATGCTTCTGTTAGAAAGACACAAATAATGATCAAACTGAAGCAAAGATTAGAATAGATACAAAATGAGCAGTACTCACCTAGGCAGGAATTCAGATATATAAAAGAAATAGACTAAAATTTTAATGTTAACTTTAAGGGAAACAAGTAACGGTTAGGGGAACTCAAGTGCACATAAAGGATGGGAGTCTGGTTGGCCACCTAGCCGAACAAAGAGCTCATATCACAATGCAAAAATGCATAGCGAAGTTACAGGTCATGGATTCACATGCATAAATAAAGTGAAGCTGGAATTATTGGTGTGAATCTTGATCCAAAAATGCAATAGTAAATGAAATCTAGCTAGGCAAATGGGATGTAAATGCCAATCAACCTAAAAGCTTAAGCCGGTAGGTTGGAGTAAATTTAATTATATCAACTAACACTCTTCCAACGATTTCCCCTCACTTGTGAACTTAGAAATGTCCTACAAGTGAAATTAATTTTAAATAGAGAGAAAAATGACATGGCAGGGATTCGAACTCAAGACCTCCTGCTCTGATACCATGTTGAATTATGTAAATCACCCATCAACCTAAAAGCTTAAGCTGGTAGGTTGGAGTAAATTTAATTATATCAACTAACACTTATCAATCCTACAAAACATGAAGGACATAGTTTCCAAGTTTTGCAACAAAGTGGTGGTTCGTAATGTGGAATTTGAAGGCTAAAATAGAAGGAAAAGAGAGGAAACAACAGAGACTGCGGTGGAAATGTTGAATTTGATTGATGTTGATGGAGAAGACAGGTTCCCTAGGAAAAAATGAGAAATAGTTTCATATCTTATATTTTTGTAGAAGATAAAAAAAAAAACCAAATACCAGGAAAGAATATAACTTTCAGCTTTCCACAGAAGAAACTTCATCTCCATGTGGAAAAAAAAAACAATAATTAAATTTCTATGCAATGATTAATGCAGTGACTCTAAACTCAATTTTGGGTATATATTTTAACTGAAAGAAAAGCAAGAGCTACACAAAAGTGAGTTTAAAGATGACAAGCAAGCCTAAGATTGCTTGATTAAAATATTTTCTTCCCTTACCTTTCTCTTCCATCTTCTCAAAAGCAGAAAGAGCACTGCTTGTGTTAACATTCCCCAACATTTCACTCACTTTGGTTGCAGTCCTAAATCCATGGAAAAGGTGGTCTCAGCAACAATAAAGGAAGAGCCTCATGAAAAAAAAAAAGTTTTACAATCAACGACTAAATCACAAACTTTGCAGACTGAGCACGCGCTTTCAGTGTGTCTTTCTTTGACCTTGCCTCTTGTATCTTGCTCTCTAAAAGCTACAAAGAAAAGATCCTATGATAAAATAGTATGATATCGGCTAATTATTCTTGTTTCCAAACTCTAAAGTCAGAATCCTACTAATTTTTAAGCATATACTATATGAAAACTTGACTGTACCTGTTTCTCATTCTAACTATATTGGCAACCTATCTAAACTAGGAAAGTAATAGGAATCTGCGTTATCTCAACAAAGAGAAGAATACTAAATTTTCTCAAAACATAATAACTACATAAATTACAAAAACTGTTCTTCACAATAATCTTTCATAGCTACAACAGCAAGACGGAGTTCCTCATATCATGAGTTTACACTTGCAATTAGTTTTTAAAAGAAATCCAACAAAAGTAATACAAGGGTATCTGGCTATATTCTTAAATATTTATAAGAAAAAAAATTGAATATTATATAAAATTTTTGTGTGATGATCAATGGAAAAAACATTAAAACTTCATACCCGTGTATTAGAAACAAGATTTTCCACAACATTCTTCTGTTGATCAAGTTGAGCTTTCAAAGCATTTGCATTATCCTGACAGTAGAACACAAAGATCATCAGTCACAGTAAATCATAAATCTTCCCACACAGAATTAAAGCTTCAAATTAAATTGCTTCTAATTCAAAATCAGATTTGGTAAGGAATCTGCTCTAACATACAGCATATGATTTGCGCCTCTTCAAAGCTTCCCGAGCAAGATCATCATCTCCCTTTTGAAGAGCAAATTGAGCCTTTCGATACCTATATAAAAATTAGAAATGAAAGGTGCATTCCTATCACTCCACTAAAAAATGGCGTAGTTATGGATTTTTACCAATCATCAGACGCTTGTTGTGCAGACTTATACTTGTTTTCCAAGCTCTTTTGAGAAGCTAGTACCTTCACAAAAAATTCAGTTTTACAGATGAAAGGGAAATCTAAATAAAAGGCATGGTGTTAGGATTTGTCGATTGCAAACGTCAAATTTCATCTATCCCTCAAAATACACACGTACCCAACTCACATCCAGAAGGATAGACCTTGGGGACCCATCTAGCTATTTAAAGTGGATACATGGAAATATAAGTGGCAAGTATATAGGCTTCAGTAAGGACAGAACGATATTGATATATTCGCTTGACTTTTGCTATAGAAGTAAATTTCGTAAGTTTTGATTGGTTCAGTATGCATGTCAAAAAATGAAATAGGTGCCATGCCTCGTTATTTGGCATCCTTACATAATATATCCTCAATAATAGCAACTTCTAGTTTCCTATTGAAAGTCTAAATCGTGAATAAATTATGAAGAAAAGCTAACTGGAAAGAAAAAGCATAGCTGGCTCTGAAGCAAAGGGCAACGCGCAAGGTAAGGAAGACAGAGAAAAATGGTAAATACAGGATTTTGAAGCTTACCTGTGCTGTAGCTTGGCGCATTTTTGTCAAGTCCTCGTTCATTTCAAGCACTGTCTGCTCCAAAATTTTCTCAGGATCCTCAAAGGAACTTATAAGTGCATTTGCATATGACTACATGTGAAAAAACAAACATCATGGTTGTCCTCAAAGTCCGTGAAGTTTCAAATTACTACTAAACAAAGGGATAAAACAATTGAAAGTATTACCTTTACAACTCTTGAAAAACGGTCAAAAAGGTTCATACGAGCACCAAGAGCACCTCCACGTTTGCCAACATGGGATCGATTAAAATGTAATGACTTCAACCGTGTAATTTGTAAATTGTGCCCTGCATGAAAAAATATTATTTCCTAATAGAGTAATTAAGTACACAGCTACAACAAACTTTAAGTGGAACTTGATAAACAAAGTTTGAACTAAGTTCCTATTTTTTTTTTGAAAATATCACAAACAATTTCATTAAGATAATGAAAAGGAGTACAATAAGATAACAAACCCCGAAGGGCAGTAAAAGAAAGAAGAAAACTAAAAAATACTAAGAGAGCAGATAGCAAAAATTCCCGGCAGGCTACGCAGAGCCAAAGCGAACTAAAAACAATAAAAGGGCATTAAAGATAGGAATCCAGATTGTTTGCTAAGTCTTGTACAGAAATAGAACAAAAAGTACTGGATAAAGAACTCCATTGATATGCATTAAGCAGAGCGCGCTCAAATTTGACTTCCCAAGATGATGAAACATTATCGAAGATCCGTTGATTACGCTCCCACCAAATTTCGTAAAGGATTGATTTTGATATATTGGCCCAAAGGATTCTGGCCTTTGATTCATAGGTTTTTCAAATCTAACACTTCCGGGTTTCGAGATTTTAATTTAGTTCTATTTGGCCGTTGAGGTTTTAAAGGTGAGGCTTGAATTTGATTTCTAATTCGACTATCGGATTTGAAATTCGTTTCTTTTTATAATGGTTTCTAAATTGATTAAACGACTTCTAGTGTTACAATATTAGTGTATGGGAAGTCCCAAGTTAATTTCTTCAAATGGCAGCTTAAAGAGGACCAAATCTAGATTAATGTCTTAAAAAGCTTACGCCAGCACAACCTTACTTGAACAAGCTTTGTTCGATAGATAGTACAATTGTGTGCGTATACAAATATCACTAACGTGCACCTTGACTAATTACACCGAACAACTGTCTCAACCCGACACATTTGGTTGAGAAAAACAAGTAGGATTTTGAATTTGAGTAGGTAGTCGCCATATGATTGAACTCATTCCCCCCTTATTAATCCAAGCCCCTTTTGGACCATGTTTATATATTGATAACTGAACAAAAAAAAAACTTAGGAAAACTGGAGACATTAAAAACAAGTAATTCTTGGGTCTTCAAATTAGTGGGAAAATCAGAAGGGAAATCGCAACAGATCCTAAACAAAATCAACAAGCCCAAAGAGCAGGACAAGCGACTAATAGTTAAAACAAACGCAATGCTATGAGCTATGACCCGAATAGCTTGAAACTCACTTTCCTCAAGAACCCCAGTATCCAATAATCATTACACAAACAAACTAAAATTCAAAGAACGCATGATAAAAATAAATTGTTCACGACGAACAATTCAGTCCAAATTTCTCACTTACTCCAGATCAACCTAACTGGAATTAAAATCTGAAAAATGAAAGCGGTAAGCAAAGAGAAATAAGAAACAAACCTCCGCCATTAAGGAAGGACGTCCTCAAGGGCTTGGAGGCGACACAGAGGGTGGTAGGCTTGGAAGAAGAGGGTTGAAATGAAGAAGAAGGAGTAGAAGCCAGAGCTAATCCAGTAAGAACGTGGGTTTGGGCAGCCATGATCGATCAAAACTGTTGCAGAAAAGAATCGGAATGGTGATAAAATTGCGTCGAGTTGAGATAGACTGAAGATAACAGAGGATCGCTTGTCATCCAGCGTAATCGTTCCTTCTTCAGATTTTAGATTTTTGGTCCAAGCAAACCGACTCCTCCCTGAACCGGACTTGGGATTTTCAAGTCGACTCGTTTAGATTTCATTAAAAAAATAATAATTAATAAAATAAAATAAATCAAATTATACTTCTTTTCACAAATTAGGTTTAAAAAAAAAAAACAATTGTATCTGTACAAAATATAAATTTGTCGTTGTTTCCGATTAAACTCAAATCTTTTGTTAGTATATCAATTGATGCATTAGTAAATTGATATATTTGTGAGTATTAGTTCTAAATTTATAAACATTTTAAGTAAAATTCAATTAATTTAAATTAAACAATAGATATATATACACAATAAATTTCAATGATATCTGTGTTGACATAAACCAAGAAGCATAGTATATGATTTAAAAACCCAAAATGCTTAATTTTTTTAAGAATTTTTTAATTAAGCAGAACCAAAAAAGAAAATCTTATTGTTCCAAAATTTTAGTTTTAACCAAATATGTTATCGGTTGAATTGAGAGGAGATTTTCGAACGAGGAAAAGAATCCAACGACCTCGAAAGAATTGAACGTGGAGCCATATGAGGTGAAAATCGTTTCCCTCTTTCAAGGTTTCCCACTCGAGGGCTTATAAATAGCTTTGGCACAAATTACATTTCCACTTCGACTTCAAAATTATGGTAACATTCTTTCCTTTCATTGATTCACCATCCTTGCTACTGAATTAATCCGTCGAGACCTAAACCGTGGTGGTGTTCTAAATAAAATCAGAAGTTTCAAATCCCACCTCGACATGGTTCATCTAGAAAAAGAACCCACCATCTTTCTCTAAGCAAACTCACCATCTAAGTGGATCCCTAAATACTTTGCCAAAATCATACAATTCTGAGGCACTGAAGTTAGGCTCCGATGTCCACCAGCGCCCGTGACTACACCTTGGTCACTATCCATCTTTTGAGCCGATTGCAAAAAATAAATGAAATTCTAGCCTCCATATTGAGAGGCCACCCTTCACCCTTCTCACAATTGTTCGAATCAAATCGTGAATGGTGAATAATTTAGCATGGGCTACACGATCCTCTAGCAGTTTACCTAGAGTTGTTAGAGCAGTCTCGACATACAACATTCTCGAAACAACTATGTTACCATGCTCAATCTCTACTAGCTCTAATCGAAATCGAAAAGCCCTTTTACAACACTAACCTCCACGTGCCTTCAATTAGAACTTGATTGCAATGTATTAAACAACCATAAATGCAAGAAAATAACAATATGAGATTGTGATCATGATTCATGACATTATTAGCAAGATCACATGCCCAATCCTTCATCAAATGCCGGATTTAAATTCGATCTTGAGAATAGATATATTCCTAAAACGTACACAGTTATTTTAAGTCGCGGCGACAGGCCAAATTAGGGGACATTCTGTAGCAAGCCAACAGAGTTCAATTCAAATGACAGTGCTTCACACCTTCCTGATAAGAAGAAACAGCCTCTGGTCAAGCTCAAACTTGCTGCAGTGTGAGGAATCCCCCTTAAGCATCATCAGAAGCCCACCAAAAGAAGCATCTATTTCCCTGAAATTCGGACGAGACGCTTTTTTTAAGAGATAATAATTCATTTGAAAATATATGCATCATATATGTTCATAAACTGTTCAAGATAAGAGACCAAAATGAATTCTGATAGCCATTTCTGGTAACCATTACAACCAGGAAGACAATGCACTGTGACAGATTATTGCACAAATATAGATAAAGTACGTGCGGCAATGCCAGGCTCTTGCTTACTTGATGGCTCATGCAATAGAATTGAAGTACTTGAGGATAAAATTGTTTTGAGAAGAAAGAGTACATACGCTTTACCGTCATGCTTAGAACTTTCCGATATTCTGTACAGCTTCCCGTGCATAACATATTCATATCTGTCAGCAAGCGACTTTCGATTTCCCTGTTATACAGGATGACAGTTCAGGGGTTGTGAATGCACAAGACCAATTCAATAATAATAGGGAAGAAACAAAAATACGTAAAAAAACTGAAAGGGTCATGTTATTTCCTAGTTGATTGAAAGTTTCTTGTTACCTATCAACGTTCGAAGTGATGTTTCAGAATGTGTGGCTTATGAGAAAATGGACAACTAAGCCTTGTTGGATAACCAACTGGCTTATATATATATACACACACACACACATACACACACACAAACACACACATATATATATATATATATAAACAGCTTAAACACACCTCGACTATTCCAACAAGACGACTGTCACCTTACACTATTTGATTTTTGAAAATTGTGTATGTTTTCCTATCCTTTCTCTCCTTTTTTTTTTTCTTTATTTGAGGTCTGGCCAAATTCCAAATTCCAAAAACTTGTGTTTTTAAGTTCAACAACAATATTTATTTAGGGTCGAGGAATTTGAAAATGCAACCTCTAAGTCGAGGATACATAACAATTATTTTTGAGCTAAGCTCACTTTGAAAAAAACATAAACAAGTTTTTTTAGTTTTCAAAACATGGCTAGATTTTTTAAAACAGATGTAAAAAGTGGATAACAAAACAAGGAATCTAGATAGAAGTAGTTGCTTAATTTTTCAAAACCAAACAACAAAAAATCAAATGGTTATAAACCTGGCCTAATAGTATACTGTATACTACACTCCAACGTTCAACAGACTGTATAAATTACTGGAGGAATAAGTTACCTGAAGAAAATAGCCAGTGTCAGGGGTTCCATCAAGATTCAGAGTTGGAGCCAGTGCCATTGAAAACTTCTCACCTTCTTTCAAGTTGTATATTTCTGAATTTATGTCTAGATGCATGAACATGTCAAACTTCTCACTCTTTGCCTCTATCCGAGTAACTGTTGAACAAATTGTGTAAACATAAATGTTACTAACTTTGAGGGAATTGTAGGTATAGTGGACAACGGAGCTGCACCGGCAGTTTGTTCAAGCACCTGAGCAGTTGGGAGTGGATAAGGGATAAGGCAGCAGTTTATTAGAATTCCCTCACTCTTTGCACGGTATGACAAGTTGTCAGTCCTCCCAATGGCCCAAGTTTATTAAAATACCCAAATTTCTTCAGAATCATCAACTTCAAAAAATTAAAGAAAGAAGGATCCCCAAGAGGAGAAAAAACTAATTGAGTCTACAAAGACTTACAAGTGAAACACCAGAGAGATTAAAACGAACACGTGGATGCCGGGGTTTTTTTATGATAAACCAAGTTTTTATAGAGAACGGAATGAAACAACAAGGGGGTAAAGAATGCCAAAGACAAGCAAATCCCTGCTGCCAATAAATTTAATCAGATTTCTTTTTCAAGATCTCCAACTTCAAAACTTTGAAGAGAGAAGGGTTCCCTTTCCCTCCTAAGAATTCCTTTTGTTTTTTCACTCTCTTTTTAATGGAAAACCATGTTACCTCACATTTCTCTTGTTTTTCCTTTTCTTTAGGCTAAGTTGTAAAAAATACCTTTTGTTAAAACAATACACCTATTCTTTAGGAAGTTACGTTATTACCCTAAACGTAAATAAATGTTTCAAAACCATTTTGAAATATAAATTGTTAGAATTCTAGACAAAAAGTCAACATGGTGGTGACTGCGATGCTCATCTCGAGTAAGTTGAAAAAACAACCTTCAAACACGTCGACTTTTCATTCAATATAGTAAAGTTAACCATCACAGTTCTACACCTTTTCAAAAGATGTCCCATTGCATCGAAGGGTCGCACATTTATAAGCAAATCTCTCCCCAGAGACATCCCAAGCTTATTGGTATTCCTATGCTGTGATTATCCTTACAAGAATGAAAGAAAAACTTTGTGACACAATTTCATAGCAGCGGTTTATTAGAAGATTTGTATGGATTGTAATGACACTCTTCAAAGATAAGGAGCATTCACCAAACTCCTTAATTGAATCTGTAACTTAATTAGCATTGATTTGGAGTCACCGGTCTCAACCGTTTTGTAATTATAGTCTCACTCTATTATTCAATTTCACTCAGCGGTAAAGCTTTTTTATACATCGATAAAAAGTTTTTGTTTCCTATCAAAAAATCCCATGGGTAGTTTTGAAACATTTATTGAAGTTCAAAGGTAATGGTGCAACTTATGAAAGAATAGGGGCATTATTAAAACAAGGGACAAATTTCAAAAGGTTTTATTTTATAATTTAACCTTTTTTAATAGAAAATGGAGATTTCATTTGAAAAAATAGGAGGAAAGAATACAAAAGAGCGTACAGAAGGACATTCCAACAAGCATCATTGAAGGATGAAGATACTATATAAGTGAGAGAATAACTTTTTTACAAAAACGCACCTCTATCAAACTTTTTACCATCTGGGTTTAATCGCTCAATTTTAAAAGTATCATCAAAGAGAAGCTCAACCATCCTTACAGCAGCAACCCTGAAAAAATAAGAGGAAGACAATGGAAGTTAACAAACAGTTATAATATGTGTGCTCATTAAACAACAGAACAAGAGCAGCAAAGTAAACAAATTAAAAAATAAAAAATAAATAAAATACAAAACCCTAAATTACTAACCGGAAGCAATAGATTTAGCAGCAAAATTTTGAAAAACAACAAATGCACTTGACATTCATAGGACAACAGAATAAGGGCCTGCTTAGATAATTTCACATATTCACATCTAACAGAGAAATGGAAAGAGATGACATATTTAGTAGTGGAGAAGCGAATGGAAATCCGTGTGTAGACCCCCTTTACATTCATATCGTGTCTTGAGACATAACAGATAAGGGAATTAACGAAAATATATTTTCTTTGACAAGAAACAAGAATTGAAGAACAAACATTCAAGCAAGATCAAAGATAAATTAAGCAAAATACTTGAATTGAGATCTGCAACTTGAAACCAAGAATTAGAAAGTTACAAAAACAAGGTTTTCGAATGGGAGATGTAATTAGAAGTGAAAATAATAGGCAACGGAAAACAGGAATGACAAAAACCCTAAAAGGGTGGATAGGGTTTTTAGCAACCTAGAGTGCGAACCAGCAGAGATATGGGAATTCAAACTTTTGATCTGTTTGTTGAGCCTAAATGTGCATTATCATAGAGCTATGATCAATTTGGAAAGTTTAGAAAATTATCCAATGCCCCATTTATGCCATGGTAAAATAATGATTTTTTGTTTATCTTAACAGATATAGACATGGAACAAATCATAAGGCAGAGGGTAGCACACAACAGTTCGAGAAGTACGAATTTGTCACAAGGATTTTTCTTCGACTATTTTTTAAAAACCAAAAAATCGAAACTTCATTCTACTAAACCTAGGATAATCACGCCATGCACCGAAAAACATCAAAGACTGGGAAGACTATCTGCGAATTTGTGACTCTGGATTTTTCTTCGACTATTGTTAAAAATTAATCAAAATAACTCATTCTTTCATTGGACAAGCCCTGCTTTGTGGGTTCTCAAGTGAGAAGAACGCAATAATATGGAGATCAGGAGAATACCAGTAAAAAAAAGTCAGTGGAATATTGAATCCGCTACGAGGGAGGCTACGGTGGCGGCAGCTCTGAGCGAGAGAGAGCGGCGGCAACACTCACCTGCTGGAATAGATGAGGAGACGCCGTGAAGAAGAAGGTGGAGCGCGTGAGAAGATGAACGAGTATAGAAGATTTCCCCATTTCGTTTGTTTATTTTATTTGTTTTTTATCCGCTCACGAGAAATTACAAATAAATTTTTACAATTATTCTTTAAATAATAATACTCAAATCAGTTATTTATTAATAACTTCAAATATTTATTTATTTTTAATCATCTAAAATAATCATTTATTTTTAATCTCATTATAAATAATTATTTATTTTAACATCTTAAAATAATCACTATTTTAATCGTTCCTTTCTAATAATTCATTCACAAACCCTCTTTTTAACCTATCAAAACAATCATTCATTTATAACCTACATTCAAACGAATTATTGATTACAATTTATCTACACAAATCATCGCTGAAATAAGTTATTATCTATAACTTTTCTATATATAAATACATCCAAACGAAATAATGCTAAAACTTAAAGTTAGAATCACTCAAAATAACCTCGTGTTTATAATGACTATAAATAATAACATTACAATTCCGCATCAAAACACATTCTCGTGACTTTGGATGAGTATCTATATGATTGCTTGCTATTAGTAATTCAAATAAAAAATTAGTTTGAGCGATTCGAAATTGACCTAGTAATAATAGGTTAATTTGAGTGATTGAAAATTGATGTTTCAACCTTTTTTTTTTTTTTAAAGGAGTTGCAACTCATTGAATGGACTGATCTGTAAAAAAATAGTGAACAATAGCTCATTTGAATGTGAATGTTTTTTTATAGCGAAAGTACTTAAGTACTAGCAATAACTAGTTTAGATACGTTTTTTTTATAGAATACTTGCGGAAAAGAACTCGCTTGCATGTACAATTTTATGATGTTGCGAAATTAGAATTATGTTGAGTTATTATAAATGAATGATTATGTTGAATTAATCCAGTAAATAAAATTAAAAGAACCATATATAAAGGATTGCTCTGAAATAACTTAAGAGTCAAGTATCGATTTTTATGATCGAATATCTGACTCGGATGTTGAACTAGATTAACATCAAACAATGAAATCACTGCGACACCAATTCTTTATAACTTTTAATTGAAAGAGTTGACCAAACCGAATTTTTGAATTAGTCAAAAGATCTAACTTAATCCAATCCATATCATTATCTTGTAATGGTAGCGGTAATTATTTCATACATTTGATTAGTCTCACGGTTAAAACAAAGAACTAAATACTATTTTAACCCAAAATTATATAGAAATATAAACCGGGAGGCCAACTCGGCCGCTATGTAAACCAAAGGCTCAAGATTTCGTTATCCGTTTTCCAACGGTACACGTTGCTCTCAAATGGCGTCTTGCCCTTCCTCAATATTGCTTCCACTCGGTAACTATTCCTCTCTATTTTCACTTCAATCACATTCTCATTTTTAGTCCAATCGCTTTATTCATCGATTTAATCCATCAAGTTTGGCTCAGTTCTGCGTGTTCTGTTCTGGGTGAGAATCGATAAACATGGGCACTGAATTTGCTTAAAATTCGTCTTTAAGTTGAACTTTCTTTGGCAATTTATTAGAATTCGGGCTTGATTTTCTTGTTGATGTTATATTTGAGCTGTCGATTGAACTGATCTGATGTTTCGAGCCTATTGAAATTTACAATGTTTGGATAATACTGAATGAAAGAGGCAAGTTTAGTGGGTAAATTAGGAGGAATGTCATGTTATTTTTTATAATGATAATTAAACAATGGGGGCATGAAGGTTTCTAGAATTTTGTTTTTTTTGAGTTTTTGCTAACCTGATGAAACTAGCATTCTATTATGAAATTGAATCGCATGATACATGGAAGGATGGAGAAGAAAAACACGCGATAGAACGAACTTTATTTCAAGGACCAAACGATGTGGTTTCGTTTCATCTTGTATCAACCGCATTATTTTTAAGCCCCATTTGATAACCGTTTGATTTTTGAAAAACTATGCTCGTTATCATCATTTTTCTACAATGTGATTCATCTTTCTCCAGAAACATTCGGTTTTTTTGCCAAATTCTAAAGTTGCATCAAAACTTTAAAAACTATTTTTTTAGTATACTAAATATGGTTTGGTTCCTTAAAACATAAGTAAAAGTTAAAATTCATAGGTAGAGTAGTATTTATGAACTTAGTTTTCGAAAAACAAAAGTTCAAATGGTTATCAATCGAGGTTTTATAATTTTTTTCTTCTATTTGTCAACTTGTCTTCAGGTTCTTCCACTTATTAAACTTGTGAAAGTTCCTAGCAGTTGCCAGTTATAAATTAAACTCAATTTCCCTAAGTTTTGAATAAATGTATAAACACGCGTGTGTCTAGTATTATATGGAAATGTTTATCCTTTGTTCATATTCCTATGCAAGTAAGACTTTAGGTTTTATAAGAAATGACCAAGTCTCAAACTACTTCTTAATAAACAGTTTAATGAGCAATATCGGAACTGTGCATCATGGAAAACATGATATAGCTTAAAAGGATTATTTTCACATGTTTGCAACTTGGGTGCAAAGAGAATGATTAAGTAGAGATTCGTCAGATTAAGCTGAGATGCCAAGTACTTGCCTTTTGTCCTACAAAACATCTCTTGAAAAGAGGTTCTGTTTCAGAACGTAGACTATTAGAGACTATAATTTAATTTGGGTAAAATAACATTTTGGTCTCTGAACTTTCACCATTATTATATTTTGGTCTCTGAACTTTCAAAAGCCCAAGTTTAGTCCTTGAACTTTCAGTTTTGTTTCATTTTGGTCATTGAACTGTAAGTTTTGTTTCATTTTAGTCCCTAAACTTTCAAAAGTCCAATTTGATTGATATTAGTTAACAAGTTTAAGTTTTTTTTAAAGTTTAGGAACTAAAATTAAACTTTTGAAAATTCATGGACCAAAATAGAACAAAACTGAAAGTTCAAGGACTAAAATTGGACTTTTGAAAGTTCATGGACCAAAATAGAACAAAGTTGAAAGTTCAGGGACCAAAATGGTATTTTACCCCTTTAATTTCTATTGAAGTTGATATGCATAACTTGTAATTCTAATCTTGAACACTTTGAGACTCATCTCTCCTATGCTCATGTTGTTGCACGAGTCAGGTTCAGCTAATGGAAAACACCAAGGAATTTCTAGTGACAAAGCACGATCTCTTGTCGTGCGCTGCTTGAACGCCAATGTCAGTGCCAAAGAATGGCGGATGAAAGACTACGAGAAGGAATTCAACTTGACTAGAAGAAGAGAGATGATTGGTTTAGTTTGTGGATTGTCGAGTCTTTTTATAGATGCTGTTAATGTCAAGGCAGCTGGCTTGCCTCCAGAGGACAAGCCAAGATTGTGTGATGAAGCCTGTGAGAAAGAACTTGAAAATGTATGGTGAGGTTACATGTCCTTTCATTAATTTTGATTAGTTACCAAGTTCTAGGACCAATATCTTATTGTCTCTTCCTTAACCTCTCTCCGTTATTTGACTTGACCCTCACTTCTCTTAGCTCATTTTTTCCCCTTTGTCCCTGATCACTTCTGAGATGCAATGTTAGAGTTGGACTTACTTAAGGGGGGTGTTTGGGGCAATAAGTTGAAATGGGGAGAATGAGAAAATGATGATTCTCTGTGATTAGACCATCTCGATATTCATTCTTTTCATAATCACATTTTCCTCTAACTACTTTTTTATTCTCTTTCTAACAGCTTTTTATTTTTCCATGACTACTTTTTCTTCTCCTAAAACTATTTTTCATTCCTACCATACTTGTTATTATTATTATTTTGATAAGAAACGAAAACCTTCATTCTAAAGGAGGAAATAGGGAGTGGATGGAGCAATTATGAGCTCTAGTTGTTCGGTCAAATGTCAACGTTTATGCCAAACTAGTCGGTGGAAGAGGAGAGTCTGAGCTCGGTGTCATCCGGTCGATAACCGACCTAGATGCCATTATGGTCGATGGAAGTTTCGTAGCTTGCTCGCTTGAGCCGATGCGATTCAATGGTGAAGATGGTGATGTGCTTGTTTTCGTCAAAGAAGAAGGGAAAGCAGAGGCATACGCACATCGAGAGGGGGAGAGAGAACTCTTGCGCACATGGACTTCAGACCATCGGGGAGTGGAAAGAAGACAAAAACTATGTGGGGACGAGTTTCAGGGGAGGAGACGAAGTATGGAGTGAGATCAAACAACAGGAGAGGAAGCGATGGTCCACTTTGAATGTCAATGAACAATGCTGAAGGGGAGAGGGAGACACGATGTTAGTGATAGGTTTAAGAGAGGGGCAAGAGAATTTGAAATGCTAAGTTGCAATAACCAAAGCACATACTTATTATTTTATTTTTCTCATAATTGTTCTCTTCACTCCAAACACAATAATGATTCTCTCCATAGTCATTGTCTTTGCCTCAAACAACGATAATCATTCTCCCCAATAATCACTCTTTCGTTTTCTCCTCCTAATTCTCATCCTCCCTTTAACCATCCTCACCCTCTTTACCCCCAAACACCCCATAAATATTCCTTTTAATCTTAATGGAAACTTTTGCCATTTCTGTTAGTTTATTAAAATGTAGATAATGGTCTAACAACATTTTATATTGTTTGAACGTCATGGTTTGATCTGCCGTTAGAAAATGACTTGCAAAAAGTGAGTTCAAGTCATGCTAGTCATCTACCTAGGTTTTAAAGTGAGTTTCCTGGACAGCCACCAAATATGGTAACAACTAAACTCATAGGTCTATTTTTCTTTTCTTTGTCCTGCATCACCTACCTAAGAAGATTGAAACATATCCTGTAACTTTTCCCGTTGATGCTTAAAGATAATTCGTCTGTGTGATGCAATGTCAGTATTAGAAAGTATGGGCATTCATCTCAACATTAATTGACTTTAAGAGGAGCAGTTTACCTTGTTTTATAAATTTGTTAAAGAATCTTAACTTTTCAATGTGAGAGAACTGTCACAAAGTGAGTATCTCCAACATGCCCCCTCAACATGGCGCAATTTTTGGAAAAGTAATCTTAGATTAGATCCGAATTTTTGGCTTACTCGCTTGAGTCGGGATTAGATCCGATATTTAATATTCGAAGAATTTCTTTTACCTACCAAATATAAGGTCAAGCAGTTGAGGCTGGTTAGGTTACTCACAAATATAAAAAGGAAAAGAAGTAACATTTGTATTGTTCAAAACTGTACCCAATAGTTTTAATTTCTTCAACTTATAGGATGCAGTTTGTATATTCAAGACTAACTTTCTCATTTGCAGATCCACCTAAACAATGACATTTGGAATTCTTGTTGTTGATGAAGGTTCCTATGGTCACGACTGAGTCAGGTTTGCAGTACAAGGACATCAAAGTCGGTGGTGGCCCCCGACCACCTGTTGGATTTCAGGTCTGTTATTTGTTCTGGTTTCTTTAATAACCTGTATTATCCCAACTCCCAACCACCACAATGAAAACAAATAAAACAAAAAGGAAAAAAAAGGGAGAGCACGAAATGAGAAGCCAAGGAAAATCTCCGCCCCAAGAAATATATGTATGGCAGCCATCAGTAGAAAACACTTATCTAAAGTGAAACTAATTTAGGTTGAATCATGTTAAATCATCCATCAACTCAAAAATATTAAGTGAGTAAGTTGAGGTAAATTTATTACATCAAACTACACTCTCCCTCACTTGTGTTTGGAAATTTAAAACATATAATACGTGGAAATCAATAATAATTTGAGATAAAATGACTTGAATTGAGTGTTGAATTAGGTTAAACCACCAATCAGCCCAAAATCTTTAGTCGATGGATTGCGGCAGGAACTTGAACTCATTACTTTTTGCTCTGATACCATGTTAAATTATGTTAAACCACCAATCAATCTAAAAACTTAAGCTGATGGGTTGGAGTAAATTAGTTATATCAACCAACAATAAGTTTGAACATAGGATCTCCGGCTCCGGTACCATATTGAATCATAATAAATCATCAATCAACAAAAAAACATAAACTACTAGGTTGGAGAAAATTTAGTATATCAAACAAAAAAAAAATCAAGAATTTTGGTTTTTACCTCAACTTCCAATATTTATGGTGGTTTTACTCGCAGGTGGCTGCAAATTATGTTGCCATGGTTCCCTCTGGACAAATTTTTGACAGGTGAAGACCAATCTATAGAGTGAAATTATTGACACTCCATTGTTCTAAGGCATCCTATGTGAAGCATGACATCAACTTGACTATAAAATATGAATTTGCGTTTCATTTTATTACAGTTCGCTTGAGAAGAATCAGCTTTATATCTTTCGCGTTGGATCTGGTCAAGTTAGTGTTTCAAGTGTTTTCTCTTTTCTTATCCTTTGAGATCATGAATTTATTAGTACTTTTTTTCTTCTTTCTTTTGGATGAATTAAACAGGTAATCAAGGGACTTGATGAAGGGATTTTAAGCATGAAAGTTGGCGGGAAGCGAAGACTGTACATTCCCGGATCTGTAAGATGTGTTTTCTCTATTCTCTCTCAGTAGTTTTTAGAACTGTTTTTTCTCAAATATCTCAAACCAGAAAAAAACTGTTTGGACCTGTAGAGTTAAGAATTGCAGTTATTTGAATTTAATATGATTGTTTGGAATGATAACTAGACATTGGAATTCGAGTAAAATAAGAGCGAGTGATAGAGGGAAATGGACAATTAGACCCCAAAAAAATGGCACATGCAATCTACGTTTATATAACAAAATTGGTAATGAGAGCAGTAGCTCACCTTTATAATATAAAGGTTGTCATGCATCTTCACTTTGGCAATATGAAATTTTCAACATTTTACTTCTAGATGATTATTTCTTGTAGTTCATCAATCTTGAATCAGATCTCAATTTCATTTTATTGGGTTGAATACCCGTTTGGGTTTAATAATCTTTGATACCATATTCGATAGCATGATTTTTCACCACAAATCCAAGCCTCATCACTTTCCAGATTTGGAAGCAACGAATCGAGATGATAACTCTATTTTCTTTAAGGGTATGTTTGGGGAAGGGGAATGTGAATGATTATGGGAGGAATGAGAATTAGGGAGAGAATGAGAAAGAGAATGATTATGGAAAGAATGATTAATTGTGTTTGTGGAGAAATGAATGATTATGGAAAGAATAATTAATTGTGTTTGGGGTGAAATGTATTATGAGAAGAATGATTAATTGTGTTTTGGGTGAAGGGAATGATAATGAGGAAAATAAAATAATAGGTATGATGTGAGTGAAAAATAGTTGTGGGGAGAATAAAAAATTGTTATGGGATTAATAAACAATAGTTTGGAGGAGAAAAAAAAGGTGATTATGGTGGCCGAAACACACCTAATCTCCAGTCTATCATGTTGCACAAAACTAATAACAATTATAATCAGCATATCTCATCATCATTTAGTTAATACTTAATAGTAAGAACTAACTGCAACGGTTTACACTTTTAAGTTCAGAGACGTATTTGAAACTTTTAAAGTTGAAAGACTAAATAGATACAATCGCCAAAGTTCAACCGAGTAAAATTTGCGAACCGTGTGGTCTGTAAACATATTTTGCACTTGATCACACTAACCAAATCAAGTTTCTTGGTCACATTTTATTTATTTTTATTTTTTTAATGTTTGTGTTCTTGTAGTTGGCATTCCCTAAAGGCCTCACATCAGCTCCAGGAAGGCCAAGGGTGGCTCCAAATAGCCCTGTGGTATTTGATATCAGTCTTGAATACATTCCTGGCCTTGAAGATGATGAAGAGTGAGTGAGTAGCCATATATTATCTCTTTAATTTCTCATTCTTTTTCTTTGGTTTTTCATTTTCATTGCCATTCAGCAAATAAAACCAGAAGAAAAAAAAATCTGCTAGAAATTTGTATATTGTGAGAAAATACTTGCTATATTTTACCCCTGCCTTGTTTTGAGTGTATATTTATCAAAATGATAGAGAGAAATTGATGAGAGGTTCATTGGACTTTTGTTCATTTTGATTATTAGTTCTCTCTTCCTATCTCTCCCCTGTTTATAGGATTTCTAGCAGGGAAATTCAATTTTCAATATCGTGAATTACATTAAAAGAATAGGATGAGAAAATCTCTGTTACAATCAAACACGGCCTTAGAGACTAATTTAATAGACCACTCTAATTATCACTCTAAAAAGTCATGGCTTGATATCCAAGAAATTGGTAGTTTGTTGACTTGTTTGATTGATTGTATTCAAATTTAATTTTATGGTTGTCGCTCAAATAGTGGTATACTTACACTTTGAAGGTGTGCTCTCCTCGACGTCTAAGGTTTAAAACTCACTTATAACATTAATTTGTAGACGCCTCCAGTATCTTCAAGGTGTATCTTGGTGCTTTAATCTAGAGACGGATCAGTAGTGTCACGAATTTAGAGAGCATAATTTCACGTGTGATCTCTTTTTGTGGGAGTTTAAACTAAAAAAATGTCATGGCTTGATCCTTACTCCTACCACTTAGCTCTGTTTCGAAAAGCAATTAATCTATTAATCTTCAACCTACAAAGTTTTGTGAATAAATTTCATGGTGTGTTTTCTTTAAACAAAAACTATTGTTTATATTTTACAAAATTCTACCGAAATTTACTTCGATTAACTCACTAATTTTAGATTGTTTAAATAATAACAATAATTATATTTATGTATTTTTATTCAATATTAAACATGTTAAAGGCAAATTGAAACTTCAAAAAAAAAAACCAACATATTTTAAATGTAAAAATACGAAAACTAAAATATATTTACAAATTATACCCCTAACCCGCCGTTGGCTATCCAGACAAACCAAGGTACATCGCAGTCGCAACGCCAAGCGCGTACACAGCCACCACAGTCCCAACCAGGTCCTTTCCGGACCGAGTCACGGCGCCGATTCCGGCAATTCCGGCGATTCCAACCGGTACGCGAAACATCAACTCTTTCCCGACGCTCTCCGCCACAGCCTCTGCGAATAGCTCGATCGCCCAACGCTTGAAGCGGATAGGGCCTAGGGTCTCGCCTTCACAATCTGTGTCCTCGCGATCGACGGCTCGGAGCGCTGAGTCGACCTGCAGCCGAGTCGGGGGAGATGGAAGCCACTTTGAGATGAGTGGATGGCGCAGGACGGCGGTGAGGAGGTGGTGGAGGTGGTCGGCGGCGGGGCAGAGTTGGTAGGGGAAAACGCCGTCGTGTGCGTGCTGAGTTAGGGCGAGGCAGTGGGAGAAGGTTGAATTGCAGGCTGAGTCGAAATCGGGCGAGTTTAAAAGTGAGTTTTTGACTCGTTTTGAGGCTGATATTCCCATTATGCTTCTCTCTCCCCCTTCGCTAGTTCTGAACATTTTTTGAAAAGCATTTTTATTTAAATTTGTTTCTAATTGGATATTTAAAAAATTGGAAATAGCGGAAATTATTTACAATTTAAATTTATTTTGAGTATCTAGAATTAATGACAATAACAACTAGTTGAAAAATATTTTTTAAAAACATTTAAAATTAGTATTTAGAATAAATATTTATTTTGAGTATTTAAAAGTAATGATTTTAGTAAATGTTTGTTTGAATATAGTTTTTAATAGTATTTAGAATGAAATTTTTTTTGAGTATTTAAAGTAATGATTAGAGTCAAAAGTTTATTTGATTTAATTTTTAAAAATATTTAAAATTGATATTTGTAATGAAGATTTATTTTAAATATTTAAAAATAATTATTGCAGTTAAAAGTTTATATAATTTTTTAAGATTATATATTAATTCTAAATACTCTTTCAAAATCTCATACAAAAGGCCATAATTTCATATATACAACTGAACAATTTTTATATTAGAATCTAATTTCAAAATTTATAAACTAATTAGAACTTAAAAAGGATTTTTATTCAAAAAAAATAACCCCTTAAAAATGAGTAAATTATGTTTTTTTGTTTTTTTTTTTTGGAAATAGTGTACACAATGTATTTAGTTTATGTAAAAATTAAAATTTTATATCGGATTGATAGCACGTTAGTTTTATTGATTAATGATAATTCAATTCAACACCACATCTACCATTTTAAAGGTTCAATTTTCAAAATTGTTATTTGATTATATTTATTATTATTTTTTTTTTTTTGAAAGAAATTATATTTATAGTTATTTTTTAGATTTTGACTATTAATTTCTCAAAAAAATCAAAAAAAAAAGAAAAAAGAAGAAGGGACATTTTTTTATTTAAATTGTTAAAATCTACTTGACTGAACTGATTTGTTCGCAATAGGGCGGTCGAGATGAAAGCCACTCTAATGGGTGGCCTACAACTCCATTTTCCTCAATTGGGTCTGCGCCCAAACCTCACAAACTCAATCCTCCATTGTTGTACGGCACCTTCACCTCCAAATATCATATGTGGCCTCAGAAAGGGCATGAGGAAGCCCTTAGGGAGGTCAAGGGTGCCCTCCTCTGAGTCTATTCAAGCCGTTCAGGCCCTCAAGCTCGCTAAATCCGCCTCCAAAATGGAGGACGTAATCAGTATCAAGCTCAGTAGATTGCTGAAATCTGATTTGCTTGATGCTCTGACTGAATTACAGAGGCAAAATGAACTGGAGCTGTCGCTTCAGGTATTATTGTTGCTTACTCCTTTTTATCTTCTGGAAATTTTGTGTAAATTAGATATGTTTAGGTTAGAATTCAGGTTAATGGTTTCATTGTAATAAGTTTGTAGTTGTGCAAAATTACTGTGTTTTTTAAATTACAACTTACAAAGGTTCCATGATGGTTCAATCTTCAATGAACCATTTCTCCTTTTTTTTTTCTTTTTTTTTTTTTGAAAAATAAACATTTCATTGAATATATGACTAGGAAAACTTGCCTACTGGCACCATCTGGTGAAAAAAAAAAAGAAGAAAATTTGACATGAATGGTGCCGCATCACCTTAAGGAGGGTTTGCCTCCTTAATCATAAGCTGGTAAGTTTTCATCTTTAGAGGCCTAATAGGAATACATGCCAATTAGCAATGAAGTAAGAAAGACTATAGTTAGAATAGGCGTGCTTATCTCTGCACCAAAAATATATAGTTGATAGAGTCAGTTCTAAGAGATGATCGGTTGATTTTTACTAAAAATTATAACTCTTCTACCGCTTGGCCAACCCATCATGAAATAACCTGATAGTTAAGAGGGTCATAAGTAATCAAGAGGTGAGGTTTAATCTATGGTGACCACATACCTAGAAATTAATTTTTTATGGATTTTTTTGATATTCAAATGTAATAGGATCAGTGAGAATCTCCTTTGAGAGTAGTCAAATTGTGTGTAAGCTGCACCAAACGATCACAAATATGAAAAAAAGGTTGGGAGCTGAGTAGTTTGGCTAGCATGTCCATGGTTGGACACACCGATGCTGGTTGGACATGTATAAGACATTTGCCAACACAGTAGCTGTATTTACCGATTGTATCAAGTGAATTTAGGTTCAACTTTTTGTTAGAAACGTATCAACACTGGTTAAGTATACTAAATATGCACTCATGTAATAATTTTTTTTAGAGAAAGTACATCAAACTCATATTTTTGGACACATATAATTATAGGCATAAACTTACGTATTTTAGATTTCATTGTACCAAAATGATATATTCTAAGAAGATATATATCTTATTAAACATATTCTTGTTGTACCCATGCTCTTAAGTTTTAAAATACGACGTGTCTCGTGTCGACATCGAATACATGTCTCGTGTCGACATCGAATACATGTCTCGTGTCGACATCGAATACGTGTCTCATTTGTATCTGTACTTCTTAGGTTGGGAGGTACCGTTCGACCGTGTGATTGTTACTGTGTTTTTGCATTTTTTCCAATCATTTATTTACTTACTATATCTTTAGGTACCATAGAACAAAGATTTCTATAATTTTAGTTTGATGTAAGAATGTCTATGGATTATTATTTTGTTATATCTTTGCAAGAACTTCCATTATTTGACATCTGATAAAAACCGTGTACCCAAATGATATATTTCATTCTTCTCAGCTGCCTATAGAATTCCTGCCACTTTAAGTTGTATTCCATTTTAACTGAATTCAGGCTTTAGGTCTTCAAATTTATGCGGAATGAAGAATGGTTCGAGCCCGATTTAACTTTGTACCATGGGATGATTATGATTTTGGGAAAGAACAAAATGATTAAAATGGCAGAAGCGATCTTCCATGAGTTGAAAAAGGATGGGTTAGAACCAGACTCAAGAGCTTTTAATGAGATGATGGGAGCGTATCTGCAAGTGAACATGGTCGACAGAGCAGTCGAGACGTATGAATCAATGAAGGCGTCGGGTTGTACTCCAGATAAACTGACTTTCAAGATTTTGATCAAGAACCTAGAGAAATTTGGAGAAGATTTTGCTGCAGTGGTGAAGAAAGACTGTATTGAGTACATGGATTCTCCTGAGAAGTTCCTTGACAATGTCAAACAAAAACTCGTCAAAGATCGACTTCCATAATCATGCACTTGGAAGCTTCTGCAAACATATTTGATTTATGAGGTAGCCACTTTGTTTTGTACGTCTGTAAATGAATTTCAATGCTTAGGAGGGACTTATCTTTAGAACAAAAACAGGAGTTTGATTAATAGTGTAGGATGCTTAAGTGCAATAATTTTGTCGTATGGAAATTGCTGAAATGCTTAAATCTAAGATTTGCAGAACTTACGAGTCAGGAAATATGATGACATAGAATGAATTCAGATGATATTGTGTACTGTAAATATGTAAATCTTATGATATGTTTGCTCAATCTATTTGTTTCTATTCCACTTTGTTGAACTAATAAAACAGAAAACTTTGGAGAGGAAGTGGTAAGAGGTCAAGGAGAAATGAAAAGTTCTAGTGTGATTAAAAATTTTATTTGCTAAATTATCAAACATACCCCAAAATTTTGAGATTTTTGTCAACATTGTTCCTGTGCTTTAAAAAGTTTCACAAATGTCGTTGAACTTTACGAAATGTTTAGGATAAAAATGGAAGGAAACTATTGTGTGCAGTAGGCAGGAAGGATTTATGACTTGGGATTGTAATTAATATTTAATATGTTTAGAGTGAAGTTTTGTGCTTAGAAAGTGTCTTCAACATTTGAAAAGCCATTCCTATATGGTGTGAAACATCTGTCCCATAATCTCTCCCTTTTTGTAACTTAGATGTCAATATTTTATAGTTATATCATTTGTTAATATTTTCGAAACGATTAATTTTGTGTTTGGATGAGTAATTTTGAAGGAGAAGTTTTAATAATATTTCACTTGAATGAATTAATTAATTAAAAGAGTGAAATTCATATTTCACAGTTCCTTAAAAACTCGAAATAAACATCCCTAGGAATTAAAGAAGAGACAGTGATATCACCACTCTTTTAAACAAAACAGGAAAAAGATGAAAGTATGCAAGGATAAACCATCCATCTTTTCAATAGATAATTTCATTATATCTTTACTCGGTCAAAAAACAAAAAAATCTACAAATTAACTGCTCGAAAAATACAGACGATACAATGGATGATGATACATGAGAGAAAGATGTGAATCATTTTCATACACACAAACACAGCAGCAGAAACCCCATTGAAGAAACAAGACAAAGTGAGGGAAAAAATTGGTCGACTTTCATGTGTGAGAGTTATAACAAGTCTCATTCAGCTAACAAGGTGTCTGGGAGAATTGTTGAACATACTGTGCCACATGTATGCCCTTGAAAGCACCATCTCAAGCTCTTGATGGCTCCAATTTTGAGTTGGAACATGCTGGAGAAACATCACCAATTCTTGAAAATCTAGTTTCTGCAGCTCTTCAGACCACTGCAAACAAGGAAAAGAACACATCCAATTACTCGGTATCCTATCTAGGAATTAATTTCTACGGATTTCTTTGATATCAAAATGTTATAGGGTTAGGCGGTATGTCCAGTGACAATAATCGAGGTCCGCACAAGCTGGCTTGAACAGTCACAGTTATCAAAAAAAAAGAAAAAAAACTCAATTACAGCCGATCTAAACTGAACAATAGGTAAAATCATATTCCCCTTCATTTCATTTTTTGAAGAGTTACTCAGAGGCATCAGAAGGTTAGGATAACTTATAGTGACGCTTTAGTAATGTAAATCAAACCATTTACAACAGTTTCCTTCCAAGAAATCTGTAACTTGTCACATTGAATTATTATAACAATTGTTCTTCCCGGCTTAACATGTCAGATGTAAAAATATATTCGTCGAGCCTAAGAAATTCTACGATATATAAGTTAGAATGAGTAGCCTTTTCATCAAAATACAATGTGATGCTTGTGACTATGTTCTATCGGTACACTGAGGACAAATTTATCAAAACAATTTGCTATCCTTACCGTCAAAAGAAAACTGGCAAATATGTAGACAAGGAAATCTGGCAACGAATCCCCTTCCGCAAGATAAGTATCCCATAACCGAGTAACGAGATGGAAAGGAATCTGATGGAACAAAACATAATAAACATTTATTGCAGTAATAACTGGTAAGTATATGAATACTCTTCACAGTTTTAACTTTTACTCTCCCATATTCAGTGAAAAATCATAATTACTGAACAAGATCTGGCTTTAATACATTCCCAAGAGAAGTAACTGGAAAAAACTACAGCATAACAATTTTCTTGGCAAACCTCGCGTATCAGAAGACAGTTGAACCACCGAAAAGCGAATTGAAGAAATTCCAGACCCTGCTCCTCCATGTGTCTTGAAACAGGTTCTGGCCAAATTAAGAAGCATAAATGACTGGTTAATAAATGGCTTACCATATCCATTTCTCTATGTTGTGAGAGAGATCAATTGAAGAAAATTCAAGCAAATGACTTCTATAAAAGAGGCGTGGCCAGAAAGAGAGATTACCATCAATCCTCCTAACCAGCTCCTTCAACTTGAATACAAGCCTCTGAATTCCGGGTTGTGCAAACGTATAATGATCTTGCATACCATCAAGTAATTTCGATAGACACCAGTAGCAATCTGCCTCGATGTTTGTTATCTTTTCAGGAGATAAATCAGAGATCGACCATTTCTCAACACCACCTTCTAAGTACTCTGACAAGAAGACAACTAAAAATGGAGTGGCAAGGTCATTTATTCCCTGAACGTATCCGCTCGCAGGATGCCGAATAGCCCTGGGTTGATAACAATTGTGTAAATGAGAATAAATACTGAAACTAGTTAATTTTCCAAATGTATAACTACCCAAATATACAACAACCTGATTTCGAAAAAGATCTCTAAATATTCTATAAATGAAATAACAAAAAATAGGATAAATTATAAATTTGAATTTTAGTCCCTATGGTTGGAAGAAAGTTAGAGTTTATAGTCTCTATGATTTAAAAATCTAGAATTTAGTTTTATGGTTTGGAAAAAGCAAAAATTTAGTCTCTATGGTTTGAAAAATTGAATTTAGTCTCTATGGTTCGATATAAAACTAAAAAGTTATCCATGTTGTTCGTGAATCAAAGGCGAATTAAGTACGTAGATATAACTTATGATGTATGAATAATGCTTTTTTTTTGTCTAACCAATTACTTATCTTGCACTCTCATCATTAGGACACAAATAACTAACTTCTATATATTTTATTCACCGACAAATACGAGCGGCACAGACTATAGATTTTATCAAAGCATAGGGACTAAATTCTAATTTTTCAAACCATAAGGACTAAACTCTAGTTCTTTCCAAACCATAAGGACTAAATTCTAGTTTTTAAAACTACAAGGACTAAGACTCTAACTTTCTTCAAACCATATGAACTAAAATTATAATTTATCCTAAAAAAATAATAGCAAACGAAGATATCTGTCACTATTACCCGGTACAAAAAACAACACTTATACTGACTAGTGACAATGCAAGGCAAGGATAAGGACTTACCAAGTATAGAGAATACGCTCCAAGGATTTCTGCACTTGTGCTTGTTGAAAGAAAGTAACATCAGGTACAGTTCTAGGACAATCGACAGCAATCTAACAAGAATAGCAATATTCAAGGACTGGTAAAACTAGAGAACAATTTTATTAACTTCAGCACTAACCGGGAGTCATTACCTGGCGGAGCATGTTTATCTCATCATCAGAACGTTCAGTATCAGGAATGTCATAGAACTGTGCAACACTATCAAGATACTCGAGCCTCTTTCTTCGTAGAACTCCCTCCTTTCTATCTGAATTAGGTGGTGCATAGCCCTGTTGTCAGTGCATATTTAAATTTTGGACAAGCAACTAAAGGATTCTATCAGACAAGTTCAAAGTTAGATAATGATGAAGTTAGCTAACTCTGTAAGTTTCCTTCAGAGCAAGCTAGATAACTATCAACGTTGTAAATCCTAAGGAATTGGTGAATAATGTTAACTTGTACAAAAATAACCCCAAAATAAAAAAATTGTTTTCTCTCTTGTCAATTCAATGGCTTATAACAATTCTCAGAGGGTTCAAAAGAAAACCCATGGTATTTCCCCTAACACGCCCCTAATTTTTCTCGCTAGTCAATGGCTTATTCGGTTTCAGTTGCGTGTCTCTGAAAACAAAATCAGTAAGCTTGATATTCTTTTAGAACGATGATTGAAGTGTAGGTTCTGTTATTTGTTATCTGTTAGACCACGCAATGGTAAAACTGCACTCTAAGAAGGGTAAGAAATGCAATGCAGCTTGCATAAGACAGTAACATAGCATTGCAACACCAGCAAATAGTAACTTAAGGATTGGATTCAAAACATATGTAGATTAGAATATGCTATTCAAGGGATTAGAAGGAGTTTCAGTGCAACTGTTGTATGGGTAGAAGTCAGATTAGGCCTCTGAAATTGATCGACTGACATTTTATAATGTGTTGGTCAGTAACCAACCTCTGGGTGTATTATCTAAATATTACCTGTCTTTTGATGATTTTTTTATCTCGTACTTTATTCAGCATCAAGAAACAGACTTTCTATTGATATATGAAAAGAAAGAAAAAGTTCAAGAAAACAATCTTTCATAGAGTGTGAAAAGATCCAGCAACAAAACCAAAAAGTAAAGAAAAATTTCTTTTTCCTCTGAGTTTTTCCTCAATAAAAATGTTAGTATGGATATTATAACCTATTAGATTAAACTTTTGAGTTTATTGGTTATTTCACGTCGTATCAAAATAGGAAGTCCTATGATGTCATTTCCTCTCAATTAATGTTTATAACCGTTTGCTGAACTTTGTGCAAAATTTTCAAGTCCACAAATGAGGAAGAAAGTTAAAGTATTGATGTAAGAGTAAATTTACCATAACCCATTTGCTAAGTTTTTTGGTATAGTTTTTGGTATAGTTTTGGTAGTTTTTGGTATAGTTTTCGTTTTGAAGGGAAAGAAGCTCTTTGAGAAGGAGTATTAGTTTTTTTTTTCTGGTTCATGGATGTAATCCTTTCAGTTTCTTGTTGGGGATTTCTTAAATCTTTTCATAAGGGGAATTGTATGTTCTTTCAATCTTTCTCCTTTGAGACCCTTGGAACTATTACTTCCTTTTTCTACTCACTTTTATTTTGAAGCCTGTTTTAAAAAGTTATTCTGTTAAATTAGACTTTGGCGCTAGCTCTAAAATGGCCCCTAATCATCGTCAATATTACCAAGATAAATATCTGAAATTGGAACCCATGCAAATGATAGAGCATTTTCAGTTTCATTTTCAGAAAATATATGTGCATATGTATTAACAGTTAGTACCGCTCCTTAATTATGTTTCATCAAACAAAATCTTCCATAAACCAGTAATCACAATGAAAATACATAAGCAAAAAAAGGAAGACGAAATCCTCCTTTCCATCAAGCAATAAGAAAATATCATCATCAGATCCAACTCACCAAAAGAAGCCTCCATATATTTGGGCGCATATATGGCGGAATGCCACTCCAAGCTAGCTCACGCAACTTGTCTGCATAGCCAAACAAAAATAAGCAAGTTTATTTGCATCCATGTTTTTTGCAGCAATACAAATAAGAAACAAAATTCTACTTCTTGGAGTTGCCTACTAGCCCATTTGCATCATGACAAACTGTAACAATAAAATATAAGCACTACAATGCATTTAATGTTCCTTTACCAACTTCTGATTGTGCACATGTATCTTTGACTTCATGACGAGGGACAATTATTTAAAACTATACATATACATACCTGATATGATTGTTGTTCCTGAGAGCAACTTTGTGAACTTCATGACCCTTGCAGAATCAGTTGCTCTAGCACCCATTATTGGCTTTTGGACTTCTTTACCAAGATCCTCGGTGTTGGAGGTTGAGGATTTTGACTTATTAATAATTGTATTATTATTCATAATCTGAACATCTTCCTATTTTGAAAGAGAGAGTTTCACAATAATGCACCTTATCATCCAAAATACAAGTAATAAGTCAACCAAAATAACATGAAAATTTCCAATCGGTCTCACCTCCTCAGATTTGGAAACGTGATTGCTCGTACCAATATGATTATCCGATAAGCTCCTTGAATAGTTTGATTGTTTTTCTGATAAACTTGAGTCAAGCACATCTGATCGTCTAGTGAGCAATACTTTGCCAGGAATACTGCGGCCTTTCAGCAGCCTGCATCAGAGATTCTAAATGTATGACTAATATCTTAATATTAAATATAAAAATAGAATCGAAAGCTCGGGCTCATAGCATATGATATTATAAGCAAAGAAAATACGTTCCTCAGTCACCTACCTATGGTATCAATTAGCAGCATCTACCAACAGGGAAAGCCTTAAAAACGTTTAAATAAGAAAATAGATCTTTAAGATACAACAGTCAGTAGCGTAATAGTCAATTTCAATAACAAGTTACACTCCACCACGTAACTTAAGAGGAATTGAAGCACTTACAAAGTTACAAGATAATCATCCAACTTCTGTAATTGATCAAAATTCAGACTAAACGATTTAAAGATAACTTGTCCAATTTACAAGCAGGTCTTGGAACCAATAAAATGAGTAGCAAGCAATTTAAATTTCCAAAATACAATGCTCCCACACCTTTCCCAGAAACCAATTGCAAAAAAGGCATCAAACCCAGATCGCATCAAAATAAGCCATCGCACACATATCAAAATCTAAAGAACCCATGAAAATCTCCTCAACAATCTAACATAGGCTCTGAGGATTAAAAGCTTACAGAATCGTGGAACTGGAACCGATGCCCATGAAGAATATTTGAAATCTATTGAGCTACCCGATTGAGAGTGAACAATAACATCAGGAAAAACGATCCGTAATAAGAATTGGAGAATACAAAAGAGTTAGTTCGGCAACTGCGATTTCAAATTGAATGGAAATTCAAGCAAAAAAGACAGAAACAAATCAGGGATTTGGAGACAAGAATTGTGGGGAATTGAAATTGTTACCCTTGTACATTTCTGAGGGTCTGACTGAATCGAGAATCGAGACCTGAGATTGTGGTATCTTTTCTTTGCGGATCTTCACCTTCGAGACTATTATTGTTGCCACTGTTCTTCATGTTCGCTCAACAGAATCATGCTCCGTTTTGCCCCCTAATATTTCTCCAACCCCGACCGGAGGTCGCAAATTTTTTAATAATATTATTATTATTATTTTATTACAATTAAGGTAAATTAAATTCGTTTCCTATTGTTATAATTTAAAGTATTTTTTAAAAGTTAAAATTTAATGTGTCTGATTTAAAAAAATATAATTTAGTCGTGTGATTTTGTAAATAAAGAGTTTATCATTTATAATCTTTTACAAAATAAATAGATGGAAGTTCACCGTCATGCATAAATAATTTGTTTTTTTTTTTTTTTATAAAATTCGTCCCTTAATATATCCTGGCCAGCTAGACTGTAACAAATAATTGAATATTTATTATTTTTAAAACAATATAAATAATACAATTATCTGCAAGCTCACCTCTTAAACACCTCAAATCCTTATTAATGATCAGAAAGAATCATGTTCATCCTATTATTATATCAAATAACTATCTAAACATATTATTATATCAAATAACTATCTAAACATCTTGCATGCACCTCAACTAATGTCACGACATATATCAACTGATCCTACAACAATAGATGACTATCATGGATTGAACTCATCACCTTTTAAGCATCTT
>JBBMEG010000022.1:12609057-12622976 GCA_037832605.1 Cyclanthera cordifolia
TATATAATATACAGAAGGTGTTACAATTTTTTTTAGGCATTTAGAAAATCCTCGTCTCTCTTTAGCATCATTGAGTCATTGATTAGTCTCTCAAACAAAACAAGAAAAAAAATGTATATGTAAATGTATGTATATGTATATGTATATGTTTGGATCAATCATCCATCTTCATCTTAACATAAAAATTCGATTATATTTGAACAAAAACGTGTACTATACTGGGTCAAAATACCATAAATTTACAAAAAAAAAAAAAAAAAAAAGTTTTGAAAAATACAGAAGATACAAGGGATGATGATACATTGGTGCATCTTTTTCATGCACAAGCACAGCAGCAGAAACCACATTGAATAAAGAAGAGGAAAGAAGAGAAAAATTGGTCAACCATCAAGTGTGAGTGAGTAGAACAAATCCCATTCAGCTAACAAGGTGTCTGGGAGAATTGTTGAACATACTGTGCCACACGTATGCTCTTGACAGCACCATCTCAAGCTCTTGATGTGTCCAATTTTGAGTTGGAACATGCTGGAGAAACATCACCATTTCTTGAAAATCAAGTTTCTGCAGCTCTACAGACCACTGAAAACAAGCAAAAAAAATTATCTCCAACTATGAAGTACTTGATTTACTGACCCAATATCATCATGTCAGAAACAAGATCTACACTATTCAAAGATTTGGTGACGCGTTGGTTCCATTATTTGGAGGTAATCCAGTTCAACATCACATCACGGGTTCGATCTTAAAAATTAGTATTTTGCTCTCATTTATTTGAAGCAGTGATGCCGATTTGTAGTCCCCTCCCCCAATTTGTACTAAAAAAAAAAGAAAAAAGATCTGCACTGAAAATTTGAACAGTAGCTCAAGAATGGTATTGCCCTTCTTTCATTTTTTTGAAGAGTCGCTCAGAGACAGTAAAAGTTTAGGATTAAATGAACCTCTAACCTCGTGGTTACTAAGTAATATAAGATATCAGTTATCACTAGAGTTGTGCTCCTTTCGGCAGGAATATTCATAGTGATGCTTCAATAAATGTAGACCATTCAAACCATTTACAACAGTTTTCTCCCAAGAATTCTCTCTTACCACGTTGGATTATCAAGAAAAATGTTCTTCCTGAGCCTAACATGTCATAACAAAAAAAAAGTTCATCTAGCCTAAAAAATCTCCGAAATAATGGTTAGAATGAGTTGCTTTGTCAAAATACAATGTCAACGGGAACATGCTTGTGCTATGTATGATTATAGCAACAATTTGATGTCCTTACCGTCAAAAGAAAACTGGCAAATATGTAGACAAGGAAATCTGGCAATGAATCCCCTTGCGCGAGATAAGTATCCCATAACCGGGTAACAAGATGGAAGGGAATCTGATGGAGAAAACCAAAATCATTAACAATGATGCTGGTTAAGAGCACGAAGTATATGAATACTCTCGACAGTTTTACCCTCCCATATTCAGTAAATGACTTTGAATATATTTGCAAAAAAAAATAACTGGAAGAAACTATAGCATATATGTACAAAGTTTTAGGCAAACCTCGCGTATCAGAAGACAGTTGAACCACCGAAAAGCGAATTGAAGAAATTCCAGACCCTGCTCTTCCATATGTCTTGAAACAGGTTCTGGCCAAATTAAGAATCATACGTGATTGGTTAATAACTGGCTTGACATATCCAAATCTCTAGGTTGAGGGGGATCGATTAAAGAACATTCAAGCAAATGGCTTCTACAAAAGAGTCAGAAACCAGAAAAAGAGAATTTACCATCAATCCTCCTAACCAGTTCCTTCAACTTAAATACAAGCCTCTGAATTCCCGGTTGTGCAAATGTATAATGATCTTGCATACCATCAAGTAATTTCGATAGACACCAGTAGCAATCTGCCTCAATGTTAGTGATCTTGTCAGGAGATAGATCACAAATAGACCATTTCTCAATGCCACCTTCTAAGTATTCTGACAAAAAGACAACTAAAAATGGAGTAGCAAGATCATTTATTCCCTGAACGTATCCGCTTGCAGGATGCCGAATAGCCCTGGGTTGAAGACAATTGTGTAAATGAGATATAATACCAATTTCTGCCAGCATCATATACACATCAAATAATGACTTCGTGAGATGTTCCACCACTTGGTTAGTGTCTACTTGTAGAATACTAAGAATATTTAAAATTTGTACGCCACTAAAGAACAATGATTCCGTAGTTCCAAATGAGAAAACGTACTTTGAATGAGAATAAATTACTAACTTAGACTTGCTTTTGACAACATCAATAAAAAATTAAAAACTAAGTTTCATTTATTCTCAATGTCATCCTGTGGGGGCTCTGAAAGAGAGAAACAATAATATTTTTGGAGAGGTTGAAAAATCCCTTGTGGATGTGTGGTCACTTATTAAATTTTATGTTTCTCTTTGAACTCATGTCTCTAAGCTTTTTTTTTTTGTAATTATTTTTTAGACGTTGTCTCTCTTGATTGGAAACCATTTTTTAACCAATTATTTTGTTGGCTTTCCCTTTTTAAATGCCCCATATTGTTCTTGTATTTCCATTCATTTTTTTTCTCTCAATAAAAGCATGAGTTTATTATGATAAAAAAAGATTTCATTTTGAAATTCTATCCTTGATAACTGATTCCACGGGAAGAGATTTCACATGTTCCTTAAGAGGGAAATCGATACAATGCAGTAGGTATACGAACAAATAAATTGGTTCTTTGCATGTAACTTTGGACTACATCAATTAAAAAAAAAGGTTAAATTTCAGAATGTATAACTAATTACCCAACCTGACTCCAAAAAAGATCTCTCAAAATTTTATTAAGGAATTAATAAAAAATATAATAAGGAACAAGAATATCTGTCACTCTTAGCTGTTACAAAAAAGCAGCTATACTGACTAGTGATAACACAAGGCAAGGATAATATCTTACCAAGTAAAGAGAATACGCTCCAAGGATTTCTGAATTTGTGCTTGTTGAAAGAAAACAACATCAGGTACAGTTCTAGGACAATCAACAGCAATCTAACAAGAACGGAACACATTTTTCAAGGACTGGTACAACAACTAGTGATCAATTTCATAAAAAAAAATTTAAGTACTAACTGGCAATCATTACCTGACGAAGCATGTTTATCTCATCATCAGGTCGTTCAGTATCAGGAATGTCATAGAACTGTGCAACGCTGTCAAGATACTCAAGCCTCTTTCTTCGTAGAACTCCCTCCTTTCGATCTGAATTAGGCGGTGCATAGCCCTGTTGTCAGTGTATATTTAAATTTTGGACAAGCAACTATAGGATTCTATTAGACAAGTTCAAAGTTAATTAACGATCAAGTTAGGCAAGTCTCTACGTAATTTTCCTTCCAAGCAAGCTAGCTAATTATCAAAGTGTGAAATCTAAGGAATTGGTAAAGAATGTTCACATATAATAACTTAATAGACTTATAAAGGATACAAAAATAACCCCAAAATAACAAATTGCTTTCTCTGTTCGATGTCTTACAACAGTTTTTGAAAGAATTCAAAAAGAAATCATGGGTTATTTCCACTAACATGTGCCCTAATTGTTCTTTCTCCGGTCGACGAATTATATTCAGTTTCGGTTGTGTCCTTGAAAATAGAAAACGGTTGGCTTGACAGTCTGTTGGAGCAATGGTTGAAAAGTGCAGGTAACCACCAATTGCAAAAGTGTACTCTAGGAAGGGTACAAAAAGGAATGTAACTTCTGCAAGATAGAAACATAGGACTGCAACTTTTTTTTTTTAAAGGAAACAATTTCATTGATATTATGAAATTTGGTAAAAAGATCCTGAAACCCAATATGCTTACAAAAATAGTTGCCAATCAACAATAAAATAAGAAAGACTATAGCTAGAAAAAATGTGCTTATCTTTGTACCAAAAAACACAGTTGAAAGCGTTAATTCAAGAATACAATCCGTTGTAGGGTCGCAGTATGTCTCGCGAGAATAGTTGAGATGCGTGCAAAGCTGACTCGAACACTCACAGATATCAAGCACTCATAAATTATCTTCTTTTTTTACAAGAAACATCAAAGGATAAATACTCTACAAAAAAGGAGAGAACAGCCTAGCGGCCAAGCAATCAGAAACAGTATCAGATTCAACTTACCAAGAGAAGCCTCCATATATTTGGGCGCATATATGGTGGAATGCCACTCCAAGCTAGCTCACGCAACTTGTCTACATAGTCAAATGAAAAAGAAGCAAGTTTACATCCATGTTTTTTTTGCAGCAAAACAAATAAGAAACAAAAGTCTACTACTTAGAGTTAGCTATTACCCTACTTGCAGCAATTTTTTTTGTTTTTTTAGATAAGACCCTACTTGCAGCTATGATCAGAAAAAACAATAAAACATAAGCACCTCAATGCATTTACTGTTCCTTTACCAACTTTCGGTTGTGCACAAGAACCTTTGATTTAATGATGGGGAAGGATTATTTAAAACTATACAAATGCATACCTAATATGATTGTTGTTCCTGAGAGCAACTTTGTGAACTTCATGACCCTTGCAGAATCTGTTGCTCTAGCACCCATTATTGGCTTCTGAACTTCTTTAGCAAGATCCACGGTGTTGGACGTTGACAATTTTGACTTATTAACAAATGTATTATTAATTATATTCTGAACATCTTCCTACATTGAAAGAGAGAATTTCACTATATAGTGCCTTGTCATCCAAAAATAGATATTATAACCTAAATAATAAGAAATTTTTTAATCAGTCTCACCTCCTCAGATTTGGCAACACGATTGCTTGTACCAATAACATTATCCGACAAGCTCCTTGAATAATTTGATGGTTTTTCGGATACGCCTGAGTGGTCGAGCACATCTGATCTTCTAGTAAGCAATACTTTACCAGGAATACTACGGCCTTTCAGCAGCCTGCATCAGAGATTCTAGATGTGCCATTAAGAATATAATATTAAAATCTAAAAATGGAATCAAAAGCTCAGGCTCATAGCATGTCATATCATAAGCAAAGAAAATAAGTTCCTCAGTCACCTAACTATGGGATCAATTAGCAGCATCTACCAACTGCAAAAGCCTTTATGTTTAACTAAACACTTTAATCTTTAACAGACAACAATCTCTAGCATGATAGGAAAATAAATAGAAACCACAAGTAATATTTTGAGGATTTAAAGCACTTACAAAGTTGCAAGATAATGCTCAAATTTCTGAAAGTGATCAAAATTCAGGCTAGTGAATATCTGATTTAAAATATATAACAACAAGAGTGGAGTACTTGGTTAATAACCCAATATACATTTTCAACAAACGGAGGTGTTTGAATAAATAATTGTGGAGTGATTAGAAATGATGAATTATTTTGAGTGGTTTTGAAGGATAAATTATAATAATAGCTTGTTTGAATGAGATATTTAAAGAGTGATTAAAAAGTTTATTTCTAATAACTCTATAAAAGAGCCAATCAAACAGCCTCAACAAATTAGTAGAAATTTTTAAATTTCCAACTACATTACCTCACACATTTTAACCATCATGGGTAGGTTAGTAGACGAAAGTGCATTAAGAAACCAAAAGATTATGGGCAATGGATACAGCTCATGTTAGCCATCTATTTAGGAATTAACTTTATGCACATTTTTTTGACATCCAAATTTTTAGGATTAAACGCAGGTAGACACTAAAAAATATTGAAAAATAGTGCTCCGACACATTTCCCAGAAAGCAAATGTAAAATGGCGTCGAACTCAGATCGCCCATCTAAATAAGCCGTAGCTCATACATCAATATCTACAGAAGATCTACATAACCCATGAAAATTTCCTCAACAACCTAACAGAAGCTCCGAGGATTAAAATCTTACAAAATCGCGGAACAGGAACCGACACCCACGAAGAATATCTAGAATTATTGAGCTACCCGATTACAATTAAACAAAAAATGACATCCGGGAAAATGATTCATTATAATGATTGAAAATCAAAATCATAGTTGGGCAATGATAAGAGCGACAGAAAATTCAAGCAAATCAGAGATTCTCTGTTTCGAAAGAAGAAATTATGTGGAATTGAGATTGATACCCTTGAACATTTCTGAGGGTTTGATTAAATCGAGAATCAAGACCTGAGATTGTGCCCTCTTTAGCTTTTCTTTGTCGTTCTTCACCGTCGAGACTGTTATTGGCACTGTTCTTCATGTTGATCAAAATTATCATTCTCTGTTTTTTCCCCTGAAATTTCCGCAACCCCCGACCGGCGGTCCAATATTATGGTAAAATGAAATTTACAAACCATTTAAAAATAAGAAAAGTTTAATCCTGTAACATACATATCTTCTACTTCATATTAGCCTAATTTGATTTTTTTTTTTTTTTTAATTTGGTTAAACAATAATAATTAAATGTGTACTAAAAAAATAAAAATAAATAAGTTTTATACTTCCATTTTAAGGGACGTCACTGTTTTTATTTATTTTATTTTTTTTAATCCCATAATTTAGAGACTCCAATTTGTAGTTTTTTTATTGATTAAATTTTGATTACTAGTTCAAATCTCTTTGTATTAATATAATGCATTCATATTTAATTTTTATGTATTTAATTTGTCAATAACTGATAAAATCTATTTTTATATTTTTTTCCTAAGATTACATTTTAGTTTTTAAAACGATTAAGAACAAATTTTGATTTTTCTTAAATAGTTAAGTTATAAATTTTGAAATTTATGATTAAATTTTAATTTTCTCTAAATCATAAAAAATAAATTTATTATTGAGAAGTTTATATCCATAGCCAGAGAATTAAATTTACATTCCTGCCAAAAAAATAATTTTATTGCAATCATAGTCATTTTGATTTTCTGGAAATTAATAATACATAGCATTTTACAAAAATACCCCTCTTAATTAAGTTTGAAATATAACCGTTAAATACATTTTTTTAACCCAATAAACACTTTCCATAAAAATTCAGAAACTACCACGCTGGAAGAGTAATTAATAGCGCCAATTGACATTGTAACATATATAAGGATTAATTTTTTTAATATCCTGACCAACTAGACTACAACGGATTTATATTAAAAAATAATTATATTACTAATAATCCAGAGAAAAGAAAAATAATTATGACACAATACTAGTATTAAAAAAAAACTAAAAATCAAATTTGTGAGAAGTCACCACATCAGTGACCAATTGTGATTTTATTTTGGTAAATTATAAATTTGGTCTATGTAGTTTGAAGAAAGTTAGAATTTTATCTTTGGTTTGAAAAAATCTAAACAATAAGCTATATAGTTCGTAATTCTTGACGAATAAAATATGTAAAAGTTAATAATTTATGTATTTAACCATTATCCATATTTCAAAGTAACATTCAAATGCTTAATTGACATAAGATTTATGAATAACGTGGACTACGTTTAAAATTTTATTGTATCATATGAACCATTTTTTTTTTAACCAAAGAGACTAAATTCTTTGTTTTTCCAAATATAGAGACTAAATTCTATTCCAAACCTTATTAACTAAAATCCAGTTTTTTAAATAAAACTTTAAATTATAGAAATAAACTCTAACTTTCTTCAAATATAGTATTTATTTATTTTTTTTTTTTTTGTCCTCTTTCTTAAATTAATTCGTTTTTGAACATATTTATACTTTGTAAATATAAATTTTTGAGGACAACATTCTTATATGAAAATGAGATTTCCAAATTTTGACTTAAACAAGACCATTTATATTATTAAAATCTTATAGAATAATCTTGTCAATCACTATATCACATGATTCAAAACACATGATATAGTTAAAAACAAAATGATAAATATATGAATCTCAATCTTTGTGATGGTTGGATTTCTTCGAGATCTTTTGACGAAGTTTGGTTTGACGACGTTCAGATGATTCTCTTTCCTTCGCCCGTTTCTTAATATCTCTAATAATTTCCTCTTTGATACCAATTCCTCTCGGTTTGTCAGGATCGATTGGGTGGTCGCAAAGGTCTGAATGTTTTGAGTCACATTTTTTACTATTTTTTTCTTTTTTTGCTCCAACATTTGTGATCTCAATCAAGTCATTGTTGATCAAAAGAATGGCAATAAAGACAAGCATAGTTGTCTTTGAAATGGCCATAATCATATTCACAACAAAAGACAAAGATTTAGATTTGAAAGGTTGTGACTCCTAATGAAAGCTTCAAGTTTTTGGATGTTTTATATCGGATTTGCTATTCTATATTAAGCATTTTGTTTCAAATTTAGTTTTCATTTTGTGGTCATCATCTTGCCCAATTCTTTCCCTATCTTTTTTGGGTTAATTTTATTAATATTGTTGTTTTTTTCCTATCAAGTTTGGTTCTTATTGATGAAAAATATAATTTAAGCAATAATTTAGTCTATATGCCACGAAGAAAATTGTGTGTGTGTGTGTGTTTTTTTTTTTGTAATTGTGATTGTTCATATCAGCGTACAACTCAATTATCATCACAATATAAAATGTGGTTTGAGCTTAAAAAATTTGGATGCCAATATATCAAAATTATTTTATCAGTTTAAAAGAAATATTCATTGAACCAGTAGCTCATTGGGATAGGGGGATTCGAACCCGTGACTCGTGGTTCTTGAATATACATTGATTTCGCTGAGCTACTGCTCTTTTGACAACAAACAAAACACATTATTTATGCATAAATAATGAACTTTCGAATATTTAATTTGCAAGCAATTACTAGTGACAAGACAATATTTTGGATTTTTATAAAATACTAAATTTTAATTTTAAAATTATAAAATTAAATTTTAACTTTTTATTAACCACGGACTAAATTCCATTTTTTTCAAAAGCATCTGTACTAAAATGTAACTCTCCTCCAATACTAGAACAAATATATATTGGTTTCAAGCAATTAGCTTTGTGATTAAAAAAAAGGGTTAAATGATATACATAGGTTTTTTATTTAATGTTTGAAATAGTTGGGTGATATCCCAATATTTTTTATTTGTTTCGAAATAAAGTTCATGCATTAATAATTTTTTAAAATTTGTTTATCATATCATTATTTTAGTTATTGTTAAAAATATTTTTTGCATAACAAAATATGAAATATTTAAATTGATCTAATTTTATTAATTTTAAATTTAGATCGACGTTTGTTGAGTTTCATTGTATTGAAATCTATCCATTTTCATTATTTTATCTGATATATCAATTTTATTTTTCTCATTATCATTCACTTTCCCTCAACAAAATTAATAATTCTCTCCATAATATAGCATTCCCCTAATCACAAACACAACTAAAAATTCGCTCCCTAAGATAATATTCCCTTAATCACAAACACGATTAATCACTCTCCCCATAATCACTTATTCTTTTTTTTTCAATTTTCATTCCTCACATAATCATTCTTTTTTTCTTTGCACAGACTCACTGTAAGTAGCTAAACCATACACAAATCCTTCCCATTCAATCGATTTGAATTGAATAGATAAAAAATGAATAAATGTATACATTGAATTACATCACATTATCTGTAATTAAAGTAAACAAATCATGATTTCCCTTAATTACCTTATCCACTAGGCCTACATCTCTTACCCATAATCCTATCCTTCATGTTCTCAACAATCAAGTTAGGAGGAGAAGGATTAACATATTGTGGTTTGGGAAGATGACGAAATTGGTGTACATCACATAAGCGTTTAGCATGATTCATTTGATTAGGACCACGATCAAGATCACGACCACGACCAGAGATTAATCGTGCATTTATGATTTGGATGATAATGATGCTGATCAAGAGAATGCCAATAAAGATAAGTGTGTTTTTCTTTGAGATCATAATTGATAATGAAAGCTCACTACAATTTAGGAGGTGTTTGTTTAAGGTTTTGATGGAGCTCTTATAAAAGAGCTTTTATAATCACTCTATAAAAAGCTCGTCCAAGCAAGTTATTGCAATAGTTTGCTCTTTCTAATCAATCAAAATAACTCCTCATTTTGTATTATTCTATAATTTTACGAGCAAACACCTCTTAAAGAGCTTAAGAAAATGACGATCTAATTCAAAAGGTTCAAACCATGTTTACATTTATAATGAATTTTTGCATCTTTCATAATTTTGTATTTTGTTTTAAAACGGTTTTTCGTTTGAATGCGATGGTTGATACAATATTCTATTTTTCTTCTTTCTTTTTTTAGTCAAATGATCATAGTTTAAAAAAAAATTAATGGTTTATTTGCTTAAGTTTAGGGATTAAGAGATAAGACTATATTTAACGTCTATTTTTAATATATATTTCAATTATTTATAAATTGTCTATTTTTATAAAAATAAATCAATTATAATTATAGTCCCTCATGTTTGCTTCAAAATGCCACGCTTTACACCTAATGTCATTTCCATTTTCTTACCGTTTAAAATTTTAAAGGCATATGAGTTTATTTTCGTTTCATATTCTTTTTATTGTTTATATTTTATAATGATTGACCTATTGCTGTGTTTTGTAGACTAATTTTTCTTATGTTAATCTAAGTTTCATCTTAATTAAGCCTGGTTGATCAATAGATCCAACTGGAAATAATTGGATCATTTAAACCTTTGAAAATTAAAAATAGTATTGGCTCAATCTCGCTCAACCCATTGAAGGTTAAGACTCGATTCCAAGGAATTTGGTGAGTTTTTCTCAAACTCTCGAAGGGTTAGGGCTATTTCCCCTACCTCTCATACTTTGGTCATTGTTTGATCTTTAGATTCATTTGTCGTATTTGATTCAAAATTTTCGTTTTCTGCTCGAATTCTTTACATTAGAGAAGTAATAGTTTTTAGTTCATACAATTTTATTTCCGTAAGTTTTAGCTTATATAACCAATTGAATCTTCTATAAATTTTAATTTTTTTTTCTTTTTTTTGAGATAGAAGAAATTATATTAAACCTTAACATATTATAAAAGTACACACGAACTTAATCACCTTAACATATTATAAAAGTACACACGAACTTAATCTTTCTCCGCATTCTATCACTTTGATCATTTCATTCTCCTTGCTCCAAACGTCCTAAAAAAATCAATTCTGACACCTAATATTATGTACACTTACATACAGCAACAAAATGTGATAATCTACAGTACTCTAAAACATTTAAAAACATATCAAAATTTAATTGCTCATCAAGTTATATCCACTGTCCTAATTTTAAGTTGCAAATGTAATGTATTTAACAAATTATAAATCAAACATCTTTGAGGATGCAAAGAATCCCCAGCTATAAAAAAGTTCTTCTTTCCATCCACTTCAATCCAACTGCAACCAGGTGGCTTTTCAACTCCCTCTCTTTCATCAGCCCTCTTACCTCAAGAACACCATCCCATTGAGCATCTGCAGCATCAATGTTTGACATCATAACTACATAATTTCCTAAATCATCAGCTTTACTTTCAAAAAGATGCTTAGCCCACAACAATACCCAACTCTAATTCATGGTGGGTTTTGCAAGCACTTAAAAGTGCACCCCATGTATTAGCATCAGGTTCAATTGGCATTCTAATCACAAAAGAATTTGCATAATTGATTTGACCACCCTTGCAAGAAGATCCACAACACAAGCATAGTGTTCCACAGTTGGTTTTATTTGATGAACCTCTTCCATTGAATGAAATATGTCCAAACCTTGATTTAAAAGACCAGTGTGACTACAAGAAGATAAAATAGCAGTCATTACCACATGATCCGGCTTAACACCTGACTCGAGCATGGTGTCGAAAACCTTGAGAGCTTCCTCTCCCATACCATGCATGGAAAATCCACTTATCGTTGATGTGAACATAACTAAATCCTTCTTAGAGCTCGATTCAAAAAGGTTATATAAGCACATGCTAGCACTCCGCATTTTGCATATGCGTCGAGTAATGCTCCCTCTAAGTATGCATCTTCAAAACATGATCTAATTGAATATCCATGACATTCTTTCAACAGCTGGAATGATGCTATTTCATTACATAGGGGGAGGACACTGCATCAGGTTTCATACCCTCGGTTTGCAACCTACGGAAAAGGTTAAGAGAGATTCACGAGGACTATTGTTTTCGGCATGAACCTGTACCAACAAATTCCAGTTGGTAAGATCAGTCTCGAACATCCCAGCAAATATCCTAACTGCATCGACGGGTGACTTACTATTAACGTAGCAAGAAATCATCGAATTGCATGTCACCAAGTTTCTTTTCCATGATGAGCATTCAAAAATCTTTATTACCACATTTAGAATATGCATCAAGTAAAGCATATAATCCATATTACCGCATTTAGAATATGCATCAAGTAAAACATTGACTATAGTAGGACCAGAATCACCTTCAAAGAAACAAGCTCTAACTGAATAACAATGTGTCTCCTTAATTTTCCATCCTCCTGATACTGAAATGCAAAAACTGATTATACTTCAGATGGTGAAATGATCAGGTTTGAATCTTTCTTGTAGCATCCGGTCAAATAGCTGCAGGACTTGAGTATAATTCCCAAACTCTGTTCATAACATTTTGTATAGAAGCTAACTAAAGCATTTCCAACGGTTGAATCTTCCCTTAAGATAGGGTGACGAAGAACATAACCCTGGATCATTTCCCCCATTCAAAAATTTAGGGAGTATGCACAACAAGGCAAAACACTAATTAAAGTTACGGAATTTGGCTAAATCTCTAAGCATAGTAACTCACAGAAATGATCTACAGCTTCCATCCACTCGTCATTTAACGAATATCCGGAAATGATAGTATTCCATGAAACTAAGTCTCTCAGCTTCATGTGCCAAAACAAGATCTTTGCCTTTTCCATCTGTCAAACATTTAAATAAAGTTTCATCAATGCATTACAAACATAAGTATCTTCCTTTAAGTTAGTTCTACGTTGTACAAAACCATGGATCTCTCTTCCAAACCTGTAGGAAACATACTTAGCAAAGGAAGCACGGACGGGTAAACTACTCGCAATTGTTACATAATTTGGTTCTATTGATTCTTCCAGCATCAGGTAGAACTATCGTAATGCATCAAACATAAAGTTCTTTTCTGCTAAAGCAGATACTATAACATTCCAAGAAACAACATCTTCGTGAATAATGCTGCTAAAATGCAGCATAAACTCACATTGTGGTTGGCCGGATTTGGCATACATTGATATGAGAGCATTTCCAACAAGAGTATCAATTTCCAATCCAGATTTCATAATATGAGAATGTATGCTCTTCCCAACATCAACTTGGCCTATACGGGCACATACAGGAAGAACGGTAGCAATTGTTAAAGCACTCGACTTCATTTCCCCCTCCGAATGCATCTTAACAAACAATCGCATAGCCGTTGTATCGTGTATTTGAGATCCACAATACCCAAATAAGATTATGTTCCAGGTAACAATATCATGTTAATCTATCTGTTCTGATAATTTCCAACAATCATCAGAAGCACCACATTTGGCATACAAGTTTAACAACCCTTTGTACACAGACGGACATGCCAATTCCCCCTGTTTCACTACATAACCTTGAAATGCCTTTCCTACTTGGATAGCAAGAAGTGCAGCACATGATTTGAAACAGCAGCAAAAATGTAGCTATTGGGTTTAAAGCCGGATGAACACTGTCCTCAAGTTTGATAAGTGTTGCAATTAAGCCCTTATGTCTAATTTAAATAAGATATGAAAGGATAAAATCGTCATTTTAAAAATTTGCGTCTACCTCCTTTAACTTTTTTTTTTTAATTTAGCATCAAGATAATGCTCTTCCTCCTCTGCTGTTCATCAGAGCTTCAAAGTAGTAGGATAATGTCAAGATTCGCCTCATCGATATTGCTCTTGAAATGAACTGCCTTGGTTGATAGGTTTCAAATTGGCTGGAAAAGTTCTAAACAACCTTTAAATCT
>JBBMEG010000022.1:12645816-12661805 GCA_037832605.1 Cyclanthera cordifolia
AAAAATGGAATCTCGACAAAATATTCAATTAAATAAAAGAATTATAAAAGAAAACACTGAAATAAATGAAAAAATATGGAATCATATAACATATGATTCAAAAAAAAAAAAAAAATGATAAATTTAGAATAATGTTTCATAAGAAATGAAGAACACCCGCCCTGAATTTGTGACCAGGACTGGGGCGCGATCTTAGTCCCCCGGCTCTTCTCTTAATGCTTTTGATAATTTCATCTTTGATATCAATTCCAATCGGCTTACGATGTCTCTGAAGTAAATTTCTTGCTTCAACATTCTTAATCTCAATCACGTTCATGCTAATCAACATAATTGCAATTAATATGGCCATGCTAGTTCTCTTCGAGATGCCCATTTTTACGCAACTTAAATTAATTGCAATTAATTATTTCGAGATTAGACCGTAATCACTCGGTAACCATTGCTTCGATTTTTTAAATATTTATACTTTCTTATATGTTCTAAATTAAGAATCTAAACTTCTATGTTTAGTATTTTCTGTTTCCAATTTGGTTTTAATTTTGTGGTTAACATTTTTGTCAACTCTAATTTTTTTTTTTTTTTTTTTTTTTTTTGGTTATAGTTTTATATTGATTTTGTTTGTTTTTTCCTCTTGCTTTTGCATAGTCTAATTTCACAAGTTAGAGACAATAAGAGTTGTAGTTTAAACGACCGTAATGTAAAGACTTGACCCAATATCATTAAGAAGTCATGAGTTCAAATCTTTCAATTTTAATTGTTGTAATTTGAAAAGGAAAATCACAAGTTTGAAGGTCTAATTTCATTACGTGAAAAGTTAATTATTCATGATATGCCAAAATGACATATTTTTCAATATTTAGCGCTGCATTGGTATATACCGATTCGGTTTGGGTTGCACCGAATCGCTTTTATGACAACCCAGATTCGAACTGAAAATTTCGGTTCACCATTTTGTCAATTCAACCCAAACCGAAAAATGACTCAACCCAACTCAACCTTTATGATATGGGTTGGGTAGTCCGGGTTCGTCGGGTTGTAGATTCATTTGTACACCCATGCTTGCAAGACATAAATTTTGGAAAAACAATAATATTTAGAATAATTATATATTAAGCATACTTCATATGGAATGGATTGGAGTGATCTTTAGATAAGAGGTAAAAAAAATTTAAAACTTCACCTTTAGTTTAAAAAAAAAAACACACACACACACACACACACACATACACTCGACGTATCATGTTCAAAATATTATTCGTTTGGATGATGGTTTCTGCACGTCCGCTCAATAACCTTGTTTTTAATGTCCTCGAGAATCTCATTTTGTATACCGATTCCTCGATACAAGTTTGGGTTTTCAGTTGGATGATCACGAGGTTTAGGAAATCGATGAAGCTGCGGGAAACATGAAGGAGTAACGGGACTTGCTCGATCGGAACTGCGACCAAAGAGTCTTGCTGCATTTGCAATCTCGACCATGTCGATGCTAACCAAGAGAATTATAACAAAGACAAACATATTTCTTGATGAGATCATTGTTAATAATCGAAGTTGAATACGAGAGATATGTATCGTAAGATTACAAAGAATACTTGATAGAATAAGCTTAAAAAATCTGTCCATACCATATATATACTGAATTTTCTCATCATTTAAGTATTTTGTTTCAAATATGGTTTTATTGGTTTGAGTTGAATGGTAAATGCAAGTTCTGTTTTTTTTTTTTTTTTGGTTGCAATTTCGAACAAATTATAAGATTTTGAGAATAGATAATCACACCGGTAGACATCAAATGAATGAAGATTACAAATTAATGTCGTAGATAGGTCTCGAACTTGAAATCGAGGGAACATACCTTCAAAACTCAAGTCTTCAACCAACTGCTATTACAATAATATCTCGATGATTACGGAACTCGAAAATTATTAAAACTAAATAGAAGCAAAAAAAAAAAAACATAAAAAAATATATCCTATAGAGTCTAAAATTGTTGCTATTGCATGCAACAAAGTTGTGCATTACTAAATTCGAAAAAAATATCTTGAGTATATAAGAAATAGTTAATACATCCATTGATACGTGACATTTCAGGTGATGACAAAAAATAAAATCATGAAGAATAATTTTCAAAATGGACTATATTATATCAACGTGGAGGACTTGTGACGATTTGCTGTCTCTGATAAATTTGAATATTGTTAATTGACTTTTATTTATTTACTTCAATAATAAAATAGAAGATCGAACTCAAATCAATAATAAATATTTAGAAAAAAAAATTGTCAAAAAAAAAAAAAAAAATGGAAAGAAAAGTCTCCATGAGTTACCAGGTCAAACGTTCTTACCCACTACCCAACAAGGAAAGATTCTCATTGGATTCGGGTCCAAGAAGATCCGGACAAGGCCCGCTTTTCCCTTGACCCATATCCGAATGCTCAAACAAAAGCAAAAGTTGGTTTGATTAAAGTTAAAATAATTTAGTTTTTATGATTTGGAAAAAAATAATTTTTATTTTTTTATTTTAAAATTATTATTTATTTTTTATAATTTTATTAAACATATAAAATATATAGAATTTGTTATTTATGTATCTAGAATGAAAATATGTGATAGTTTTTTTAGTTACAATATTAAGAGTGAGGGGACTCAAATCACATATCAAGTAGATGCTAGTGCATCTCTAATACTAATTGAACTATACTCGGTTTGACAAAATATGTGATAATAAATTGATTGGACAAAGAAATACATTATTTATAATCATATATGAAAAATTGCATTTACGTATTTAATTCTTCTATTATTTACGAATATGATGAACTATTTTTTAGATTTATCAAATCATTAATACTTAATTCTATTTTTTCAAAGCATCTCGTTGATAAATAAAATATGTAAAAGTTAATTATTTATGTTTTGATAATGAAAATATGTGATAACTAATTGGATGGACAACAAAAAAATATCATTTATATATAAAAAATTACATTTATGTATTTAATTTGTCTATGATTTATGAATAAAATAACTATTTTTTGGATTTATCAAATCATAATTTTTTTTTTTTTTTTTTGGATAAAAATTTTATTTTTTCAAAATATATGAACTATTCTATTAAATTTTAGATTTTGAGATTAAATTATAGGTTTGCTACCAAATTTATAATTTACTTTAATAATAATAATAATATTATTATTTATTTATTTTTCCCACTCCCCACTCTTTCCGTTACCTACCCTCGCTATTCGCCAACAGGGAGCCGGCAATTATCCTTCCGGCGCCATTTTTCCGATTCCGAGCCCTCAAACCCTATTATTTCTTATCCGATCGGCTCCCAAAACCATTTCCGGTTGCTTGGGCTGTTGATTCCGAAGCTCATGCCTGTTTAATTGCTCGCTGCACGGAGTTGTTCAATGGGTTCTTCTTCTTCAGGTGTGTTTCCTTTGAACTTGGTAAATTGCCGTAAATTTTTTAAAGATGAAAGGTGGTGATGAGTTTTTTCCTTATTGTTAGTGAGGCTCGATTTTGGTGCTGTGTGGTTGTTGTTCTGTACTTTTTGTTTTCTCGAATTATTTTGTGAGTTGGGGTACTTTTTGCAATGGATTAGCCATTTGAAGATGCTTAAAACGAGGATTCGCTAGACCTCTGAAAAGGTTGCCGCATAGCTGGTGTGTGTATTTGAAGAGTGATTCATGTTTTGGTTCCGATTTATAATGGTTTCTGAATTGTAATTTTTCTGCATCAAGTTTTGTGTGTTTATGTCGATCTTGAATTGTGCTTAGTCTTGACGCTTTGAGAATGGTTGTACTTGTTACTGACTTACTGCATAGTGTGTGTATTTTGGATTTGTATTTTAGTCTGTACATGACATGTAACATGTGAATAATTACTTATCAAACTTGGCGTTTCTGTAAGATAATAATCTTTTTTGCTCTCTCTTTTACTTTTTTTTGTATCCAGCGTACAATGCAATTCAAATAGGCTTCTGCATTACATTTTGCAGTTATCTTTTCTCTTTTTATCTAATGGGATGTTTGGAATAGGATTTTAATATTTTGGTTCTTGTATTGAACTCCTCAAGATCAGTTCAGACTTTAAAGAACAAAGTTTAATGTTATTGATCTTCAATGTTTCCTGCAAGCTATTTGAGACTGGAAAATATTACACTATTGCATCTACGGATAGTTTGTGATCGTCCTGAATAATATGGCAGTAGGTGAATATACAATAGTTGTTATTTGTTCTAAAGAAGGCTAAAATGAAGTAATTCTTTTTTGTTAAGTTGGCTTTATCTTCTGTGGTGTATTGACTAAATTTAGAATCCTGTCTTTGAAGGTGGTATTGGCATATTTAATATGCTGTAGATTTCTCCACAAACTTGGAAAATTACAATTGGGAATCATTTAGCATGCTGTAGTTTTTACCACAAACCTGGAGGCTAATGGAATGATGGACTGTTTGCATGCTGTAAGCTATCTGAATGGTAGGTCTGCTTTCCTGTCCAAGGCTGCTGTCGTATTTAAGCTAGCATGGAATCTATATTTTAGATCTCTCTTTTTTCATTTTGTTACTGTTATTATAAGTTATAATAAAGCATTTATATTTGTTTCACTTATCATTGAAATATTATCGATCTGATGAATTAGTGATTGGGTGTACTACAGTCTCTATGAGAAGTCACGTAGATTTGGAATCTTTACAGAATATAATCGTTAGAACAATAATGTCAATTTGCAGTCTATTCTTCAAAAAGACGAAAGATCATGTCTGCAATGGCAATACAATAAAAAATTTATTCGATTTATAGAATTTGAAAACTTCAAAGTACAAAGATTTAAATAATTTACTTCTAGAATTATAAAAACTTTGATTGTAAAAGGATTGAAATGACTTCAAGTTTCTTAAACAAATAAAGCGACAAATGATAAATGTGAATCAATCATCATAGGTTTGGCCCAGTGACAAATAATGTTGTGGGAAACTAAGACGGAATATGCTCAATCTATGATTGTCACTTATTTAGAAATTAATTTCTTAAGAGTTACTTTGACCTAAAGTTTAGTAGTTGTAGGGTCAAATGATTGTCTCGTGAAAATAGTCAAGGGTCTCGTAAGCTAGACTAGACTCATACAACTATAAAAAATGACAAAGTTGAAGATTCTTTGTAATTTTATGTGAACATTACATTTCTGATACTTTATAATATGCCGTGATTTTTTTCTCAAGGTTTATGCCTTTAAACTCTTTTAGGATAAAAATTCTTGAGCCTGTGATTAACATATTAATACTTTAATTTGATAATGAAGCTGTCAAATTGCATAAAATCAATAAATTTCAGCTGTAAGAATATAAAGCATATTGCATAATATTGAAATAGAAAAAGTAATCTAAATATTTCATTTTGCCAATTCATATTAACACGTATGTAACTCCTCAGGATAGTGGGCTAGGCAATACTGATTTCTAGTTATTAATTATTATCTTATTTCAGGTAATATGTGCCACCGATTATTATTGTTTGTCATCTGGTTATCCAGTTTTCATGAGGGACTTGCTTTGCCAACTGTGGTTCAGCATAGTCTTGTTTCTTCCACAAGAGAGCAGGCTCAGTCACCGAATAGTGTGGTCTTCGATCCTATAGACATATCACCTGCAGTTATCCCGCAATACCCTTATCCGAATGAATCTTTGCCTCCAATGTATCCAACTTTTCCTACCAGATATGAACCAGTTTTATCTGGGAGATGCCCTGTAAATTTTTCTGTTATATCAAATGTTATGGACAAAACAGCATCAGATTGTTCTCAGCCTATGGCAGCTCTTGTAGGAAATGTTATTTGCTGTCCTCAACTAAGTAGCCTCCTTCATATCTTTCAGGGTTTCTATGGCTTAACTTCTGATCGGTTGGTTCTGCAAGAGGCAGTTGCTAATGATTGTTTTTCAGATATCATTAGCATCTTAGCCAGCAGAGGAGCTAATCAGACAATACCCTCTCTTTGCTCTGTCAAATCTTCTAACCTTACTGGTGGATCATGTCCAGTGACAGATGTTGCAACATTTGAAAAATCAGTTAATGTAAGCAAATTATTGGATGCATGTGATACCGTTGATCCCCTAAAGGAGTGTTGTAGACCAATATGCCAGCCTGCTATCATGGAGGCTGCATTTCAGATATCTGGAAGGCAATTTTCTACGGATACAAATAGTATTGTGGCCGGGGAGCCTAATCATTTTGATTCAATAAATGATTGTAAAAGGGTTGTTTATTCATATATTTCTAGGAAACTCTCCTCGGATGCTGCCAATACTGCATTTCGAATACTATCTGCCTGCAAAGTGAACAAAGGTTAGGTGTTCATCAGTCTTTTCTATTCGATTTTTAATCTTCAATGGAGTACTTAAATATATTTATTAGAAAATATGAATTTGTTAGTATGTGAATTCTATTTTATGGGATGTAGAATGTAAGAGGAGCAAATTCTGCATTTTTACATTAGCAATTTGTCATTTTTTTGGGTGGATAACATATGTAAATAATTTTTTCAAGAACTGTCTTGGGAATGAACCACAATGTATTATGTCAAGTATTCATTGTATTCTATTGATCAATGCACGTAATCCAGTTTTGGGCTTTATTTTTTTATGATTAATACAGACTAGTCTTTTTGGTCGTCTTTTGTAATTGTTAGTTATAGAATTCTAGTGCCTACCAAACGAAACAAGGAGGTTATTTTCTGCTGCAGAAGCTCCCTTTTTATGGTTATAACCGTTTACCGGAAATAGGAGGATGGGTTGTGGGCATCCAATGGCTTATTTTTGTACATCAGTCTGGTGTCCATTATTATATATGGAATTCTGTACATTAAAGTGAAGAGTTGAATCTCTTTTGATTTTTCTTCTTTTCTAAAAAAGTTGAATCTCTTTTGGATATTAAACATTAGGAAACGTGTCTAATGTGTTTATTAGTTTCTTTTAAATACAATATATAGGTTACTCAACTGACAACACAATTATTTCTTTCATTGTTCCTAAACTATACTTGAAGAAAAGTTAAAAAGAAGAAGAAGAAGAAGAGTACAATTAGAACACCTGCCTTTGGATTCAGCTGATCTTTTTTCTCCTAGTCTTCTTCCCTTTCTTACTTTTAGAATGTGCTTGTCGAAGTTTAAACTTACTTTTTACCTTCCCTTATTCCTACTCCCTGCCTAATTTGAAGTGTATTATCTGTGCAGTTTGTCCTTTGGATTTTAAGCAGCCCACAGAAGTAATTAAAGATTGCGGCAATGTTGCTGCTCCAGGTCCTTCATGCTGCAGCTCGTTGAATACTTACATTGCGGGGATCCAAAAGCAGATGTTAATTACAAACAAACAAGCTATAATCTGTGCAACAATGTTTGGATCCATGTTACGAAAAGGTGGGGTTACAGCAAATGTTTATGAGCTGTGTGATGTCGACTTGAAGGATTTCAGCATTCAAGGTAATGACGGTACTGCGTCGTTAATCTGACTTTCCTCCATTGTTACCATTTTTATCTTATCTAACATTTCAATTTATTTTGTGCATCTGCGTGGCATCTGAAATGCAGCCTATGGACAGCAAGGTTTGCTATTCTTCTTAGTTTTGAACTTTTTTTTCATTTATTATAGTGATTGATACTCTCACTCTATCACTCTCTATTGATATTGATAAAGAAAGATAACAAACTGCAAGATAAACCAATGATTAAAGGTACTTATTGTGAGATAATGCCGCTCTAATCAATCACGGAATCAATGCCTTTCAATGTTTCTCCCTTCTCCGCGTTTTTTTTTTAATTCAACAATATTTAGAGCGGTGGATATGAACCAATGTTCTCTTGCTCGTAAGCACAATTTCAATGGAGTCGCGTTTTTCAGTGACAAAAAATTATTGCATTACAAAAATGTGTGTTGAAAGTTTCTGGCTTATTCTTTCTCAAATTTTAGGATGCCTTCTTCGGAGTCTGCCTTCAGATGTGGTATTTGACAACTCAACAGGCTTTAGTTTTACTTGTGATTTGACTGATAACATTGCAGCACCGTGGCCTTCATCATCTTCAATTTCGACATTGTCTCTTTGCGCTCCTGGTAATATATAAATAATTAGATCTATTTTTCTCTGCTCCTCGTTAAACTTATGAAGATTGGCATAATATTTTTGTTATTGGGTACGTTTGACGCTGTCTTTGACTTGTATTATATACTTGTACAGAGATGTCATTGCCTGCTCTACCAACATCAGAGACCAAGAGAAACCATGGTGGGTGCCATTGCTGTAGGGAGTTTTTCTTTGCGAACTGTTTACTTTATGATATAGTATTAATATATATTCATCATGATGAGAAGGATGGGATCATATAGGATAAGGGACCTAAGAAAGTAACTACGGGAACTTCTAAAAAAAATTAGTATCAAAATGGTTGGGAGAGAGAGAAGTAAGGATGACAAAAACCAGGACGATCTCTCGGAGAACATGACCTCGACAATATAATTGTTGGCTGATATAATTAAAAAATTTTAACTGATCAACTTAACTTTTTTGGTTGAGTGGTGATTTAACCTAATCCAACATGTTAACAAAGCAGAAGATCCTGAGTTAGAGTCTCTACCAAATCCTTTCCTCAACTAAATGGAATTTCATTTGCAGAGATTTTCTCAAATTTCTAAAATTCACTAGTAAGGGGGAGTGTTAGTTGATATTATTAAATTTACCTCCGATTCATCCGCTTAAATTTTTGGTTTGATTCGTAATTTAACATAATTAAACAATAACCAATTTTGTTAACCAAAAGAATACAAAGATGAGGAAATTTGCTACTATGGGGGCGATCTCCCAACCACCTATCCTCTCATAATATGTCCAAGCCCATCTCCTACTGCATATGGAAATCGACTCTGCAGAGTAAGGGAGCACATGAGAGATTTCTTTCCAAGGATTCCTGAAAGTGCTTTTAAATCCATCCGACATCCATTGAAAAAATGAGAGCTATACTTCCGATAATCCTAAACCATACGTAAGAAGATTCAAGGGGAAAAACCTTGACCATTTGCTGACACCACCCTCTTTCGAGCTTTTAAGTTTCATATTTCAACCCACCGTGTCCTTAATTGGAGAGGGAAAGAGTCACCTTATCCTTGATCATTTTAAATCCTTGATCTTTCATTCAACACATTTGGACATGATTCTGTTAAAACATCCAGTGCAAGCAAGAAAGGAGAAAGTGGATTCTCTTGCTTTAAACCTCTCGAGACAAGAAGCTTACACTTCGGACTTCCATTTAAAAAGTTTTCCGTCCTAATACAGCTCTAGATCCAAAACCTCCTTTTATAGCCAGGTTAAGTTTGGTATGCCCCTTGTTAGGACAGTGCCACGTAGTGAAACAGGCTCTTCATATGGTATTTGATTTTATTGTCAATTTATATCGAAACGATATGTCGTGCAATAGCCGATATGTTTCTCGGTTTTTTTGGCTATTATATAGTTGTAGTATTTGTTCTTGTCAATTTAATGGGTTAGATTTGCTGTTGAGTGCTATGTTAGTAGTTCACAATCTGAAGACATTATTTGATTTCTCTTCTGTTTTAGCTTTACATTGGATGCAATGGCTGACTTGTTTATGTGAAATGGTATAACGTGCAGGCCAGCGTGAGAAAGGATTAGATTTCCCAATGCCCATTTTTTTATTTTTTATTATGATCAGTGCATTTTTGTACTGAGATAGATTTAGATGATGATGGTGATGATGAATGTTTGGGGGCATCTTGGAAATTTTACTGTGGATTTTTGTATGTATATTTTGAGTCTGTATAGTAGTAGTAGCTCCTCTTTTTGTATTTTGTTTTTAGCCTCTCTCTCTCTCTCTCTCTCTCTCTCTCTCTCTCTCTCTCTCTCTCTCTCTCTCTCTCTCTCTCTCTCTCTCTCTCCCTCCCTCCCTCCCTCCCTCCCTCCCTCCCTCCCTCCCTCCCTATTGTTGCATGTTACCGCTGCAGGTTTTAATCCCTCCCTCCCTCCCTATTGTTGCATGTTACCGCTGCAGGTTTTAATATATAATCAATTTTTGGAAGAGTTCAATTGAATTCATTGTAGTGGTATTTTGGAATTTATTTTTTTGTGGATTTTTTTTCAGTATCTAACTATGGTAGGGTTTGATAGTTTATCTTGTAAAAATAGTAGAGATGTACCTAATCAATTCATAATGTTTATAAAAAACTAAAGTTAAAATATTATATTGATTCTTAGACTTGGGTGTTTGTTTTGCTTTGGTCTTTTGGCCTTCAAAGATTTAATTTTGATTTTAGATCTTGATGTCATCTAATTTTAAACTCTAGATTCTTAAATATTCAATTTTAGTCTGACTATCCATTAAACTTGAAAATGATCCCTTAATTGAAACCCAAGTTAATTACAGTTGAAATAAAAAATAATAAATTTTATCTCTCTCCATTTTTAACCTTCCATCTTCTCTGTTGGTCTCTGCATTTAGAAAAGAAAAATGACATTTGTAATGTTTTTTTCAATTCCATTATTCTAATTTGTGATTTAATCTAATGGCGAATGGAAGATAAATGGAATTCCCATGTTCGTTTAGAGCGAACTCGCAAATTCATTTTGAATCATTACCTTCATCGATAATGAGGGTAACCAAACACCAACAATTGAACTCTCAATACAATTAATTGCAATTTTTTTTTCTTATTATTTACTTATACTACGGGTCCTTTATGCAGGATTCCCCAATTTTCTTTATGAACTCTTTCTTTTGATAAGAAAATTATAATAAAAAATTAATCTTCCCGATCTCAAGAAATCCAAGAAAGAATAGATTTCATGATAATTACCAATTTAGAAATTAATTGAGTCTCTTCGATTTGTTTAATGACATTTCCATTTATACTTCGCCCATATTCAAATTATAACAATTTGCTATTAAAAAATATCAATATATAAATTCATAGACCACACAAAAGAAATTATAACAAGCCCAAACCCAACCCCCAAAAGAACCAGAAAAATCAGCCATTTATTTCAAGCCTAAGAGCTAAATTCACAATTTCAAACTATGGTTTATTCAGATTTCAAAAACAAAGAATACAACCAAAGCTGCACCCAAGGCCGAGGTCCACCCAAGAATCTCTGCAGAATCCTACTGATACGTTCTCCCTTCTTTGTTCTTTGTTCTATTATAATCTTTCAAGTATCATTCTTGTTTTGAGAATAACCTGGAACGAAATAATCAAACACGAAAATTTGTAAATATTATGATTTCATGAAGATATTTGACTAGGTTATACAGCCTTAAAGAAGGCAGGAAGATGTGAAGTTTTGTTTTGATACCGTAAGTTTGAAGTATGCTTGTTCATTTACTGACCGCCGTTCGGCCAAACATTATCCCATGAACCTACGGGAGCGGCGGCCTTAGGTCCCTCGATCAAGTTCTGGCCTTGGTGAGGATGGGGGGCTCCAGGAAGAGGAAGCCCATCAGGGCCTACTTGTTGAACCTTTCTAGGTTTGGTTTTAATTCCAAGCAGCCTCAAGACAAATCTAGCTAGCTCTCCATATAACATACCCGAGCGGTCAAAAAGCTGCGACATAACACACAACATAAATCAATTTCTTTAAGGAAAAAACCCATGTGACTTGATCATCTACAATTAAAAGTAACAGCTAAATCACAGTTACTGTTGTAAGAAAATATTCAGGGATATTGATGTTCCACCTTCCAGCTTCTTGGAGTAAGATTAATAAACCCTTTTGTAACTATTACTGTCAGTGACATTATTAAATTGAAATTTGAGCTGATTGGAGGGTTTACTTGTAGATGGGAACTGGAACTTATTGCAACTCTATACCCAAGGCACTCAAGGCCGGAAGCCGGAAGAAAGCAAAGAATTTTACAATTAACCTCACTCGTAAGTTTCGAACCTAAGACCTTCAAGGGACGTACTTAAGAGACCTAAAGCCTTTACCAACAAGGCTGACCCTTCGGAACTACTGAAGAAGAGGTTTTCTTGCAACATTCCTCTCCAGTATATTCTAAATTTTTGGTCTGGTTAAACGTCGTTTACTATCAACCAAAAATGATTGAGATAGAGAGATAAATAGAAAAGGTTCCTTGTTAAAAGAAAAAAAAAATTAGTTTCATGAAACACAGTATCCAGAAAAACTTAGGCTACCAAATTATTTTTTTAGTTCAAGAATAGTTTGGGATCTTGGAAGGAAAAAAAAAACGCACTCCATAACAAAAATTGGCATCGAAATTTCCAAAAGGTTTGTGTGTGGCAACCACGAGTAACTGCAACAGCTGTCGAGATTTGAGTTATTTAAAAATAGCATTATAAATTTTGAAGTTGGAATTAAATTTCAGTTTTGACTAGCATACTTCCAGTTTGAAAATTATGTCTACCATTAATGTAGATGATATTACAATTAAATTCCAGTTTTAACTCTCATATTTCCATTTTGAAAATTATACATCTACCATTAATGTAAATTTAAGTTCCACTCTCACTTTCAATGTCACCACTTTGAAAATTAAAACATCGACCATTCATGAAAATTTAAGTTCTATACTACTATCTCCAAAAAAAAAAAAGGGTTTAAGTTTCAATTTCACTTTCATGTTCCAGCTTTCAGGAAAGAAGCTATACTAAAGCAGACTGAGCTTAAACTTATAGTTTGGAGAAAATTTAAATATATCAAACAACACTCTACCACTTGTGAGCTTAAAATTTCTCACTTTAATACCACGTTGAAACATGTTAAATCATCAATCAACCCAAAAGCTTAAATTTATGATTTGCAGGTAAATTTAAATACATCAACAAACATGGATCCATTCTTTTCGGTAGTCAGCAATAATCAATGAAATGTATATTAAGTAGGGCTGGCAAGTAAAAAGAACACAAGCACACCTGAAGTAGTGCAGACATGAACATGTGGAACGCCTGTGTGTTTTGGTCGATGAGAACAGATATTCGACCAAAGCAGTTCACAACACCGTGCATCTGCAGGAATTCAGATGTAGAAACATTAACCTCAAGTATGTGCAATTAGAAACCAAAAGTGGTTACAAATGAGGACAAACAAATTTGTTCTCAACCGATTACAGAACATAAGAACATATCTTTTCTAACTTCAAAAACATAGTTTTCTCGTGAAACAAGTATAGATCCCCATAAATTTTCATCAATTCACCCTCAATTCTTAAAGTCGTCGAAAATAGAATTTAAGAGGTAATAAGACAAATACATACATACACTTTCAGAAGATTAAATCACAATTTATTAAACAATATTTGGAACAGTGATACCTTGTATGAAAACTAATTCATGGTTTCATTAGTCATTAGATAGCATTGTCTCTCAACTTGACAGTTGACAAAAAGAAAATACTAAGTTAATAAACATCAGAACAATGACGACGATGACCATAAGCTGGCCAAACCATCCCGCCCAAACAAAAATAAATAAATAATGATGATGATAACAGAGATAAGTAAGTAGCTTACCACTCGCAGAAATGACATCCAAAATCCTGGAGGAGATGAGGGAGGACCATATGGATCATTTGGATCTTGACCGCCGTAAGGACCACCCATCCCCATTCCATAACCACCCATCTGTCCACCATAACCACTATTATACATTCCACCTCCATACATACCACTATTTCCATACATACCAGAAGATCCATAAAGTCCACCATAACCTCCTCCTCTATACATGCTGTTCCCATACATCCCACCGCCATACATTCCACTACCATAAGAAGAACCATACATTCCAGAACCGTAAAGAGAATTATTCATAGTTGAACCATAAGCTGTATTAAGGAAAACAAAAAGTAACCTCAGAACCAAAGGAAGAACATTATGTAGTACATTAGAAAACAGACATCAGTAGTAAAGCGGATGAAAATTGTAAATTATAACCTCCTCCATAGCTGTTGTTCCCGTAGTTTTGCTCCCAAGGTCTTGTTGGAACAGGCCTACCAAGTGAGTTCCTATTAGCAGCGGCAGTCCTATCAGAACTAGATACAATTTCTCCAGGTCTAGCAGTCCCAGAAGCCTCTACTACATCACTCGTATTGCCAGCTGATGGTGGTTTAAATGGTGCTGAACCCGAGGATCCCCCAACTCGTTCCCAAGGTTTTGGTGGAGGATTAGAAGCTGCAAGAAAAGTACAACCGTAAGTGAAAATAATAACAAATAAAGCAAACAGTATTTCGAGATCATCCAACGAAACAAAATTAACTGGCATGAGAAACAATTCAGATCATAATTTTGAAAATGGGCCAATGTGGATCATCTACACATAAACTAATTAAAAAAAAAAAAAAAAAAAAAAAAAACCCATCAATAGTTCATCCAGTCCCATCTTAATCTATACGAATACAATCTAGCAGGACCTAATTCATCCATCCAAGTGCAGCCTAAAGATCTAAAATAGTGTTGCCACAAACCACATCACCAGACACCTCCTTGAACACCAAAACTGGAAGCAAGAATAGTCAAACCACTCAAATTTTCGTACATTTACCAACAAAAAGAATCCAACCCTTGAACAAACGGAAGCAACTAATAACAATCTGAACATCTTCATTGATATTTTTTTGGATAAGACGCCAGAGTCTTATTCAATAATTTATTTTTTTAGATATGAAACGAAAACGTCTTAAGACACGATTCAAGAGATACTTCTTATAAATTCGGTGTTAAGAGGGTAGCAGTTGTGCATCCTAAGATATTTTCTAATAAATTCGATTCAAGAGATAAACTCGTATGCAGAAAAATTTCCATCGGATCTGGCAAGTAGAAAGGGGAGACAATGACAGTCCCCTTGTTGGCGTCTTGGTGAAGAAAAGAACTCAATTAAGATACGCAACATGGGATCTATTCGCTCGATGAGAAAGGGGGAAAAGTAGTTTCGCCAGGAAAAGATACTTCTTCGTAGCTAACTCGCTCGGATCTCTCGCACACAAACCGAAACCCGTATTCAAGAATCCAATTAACCAAAAGTAGTAGCTCATCGAATTCCAACGCCCAAAATACAATCACAAGAAATCACGACATTGCAACAAACCCTACCTAGAATACCCCCAGATAATCATCAATTGTAATCGAAACGAAGAACAGAAAAGGAAAAGGGACGAATCAGCAAAACCTGCAGGCTGAGGAGGCTTAGAATCCATGGAAATCGCAGAGAAATTGCATCAGAAACGGGGAGAGATCAAAAATCCCTCTCTCTCGCAAATGAGCAGAGATTTGTTGTTGATAAGATTATTCAAGTCGGCCTTAGCCTTCGCCGAAAGCTCTGATTATCAATTACAATTTCTTTTTCTTTTTCTTTTTCTTTTTTTTTTTATAAAAAAACCCGATGAGGAAACTGTTCTTATCCCTCCTTTTCCTCTTTGGATTGTCCCATCCCCCGTTGAACTTTTGGCAAATTGTTAGTAAATAATTTAAAAAATAAGTAATTAAAAAAAAAACTATATAATTATAGTGTACATAAAAAAAGATATCATTTAAAATTATAGTATGTTTGTTACTTGAAATTATAGTAAACTAATTTTAGTTTAAATTCAGGAACTATTCCATAATTAAAAAATTATAATTAAAAATACTATTTTCGCCATATTAGAAAGTTAACAAAGAGAAGGATCCATTATATTTCACTGCAGTTACCAAGAAAGTAAGGGCAATTGTATTTCATTATCAAAAGAACTAAACTAATTATTAATTATTTTATTTTTAGGAAAAATCGAATAATAACTCTTAAATTATGGTGTTTCTAATGATTATATTTTTAGGTAGTGTTTATTTTTTGTAGAATAAAGTGGAGTGGTGTCAAAGTGAGCATAACTCAACCGAAACTAGTGATATATTAGTATCCACTTGAGTAATGATTTGAGACCATGTAGTATCTTCAATGTAAGATTTGTTGTCTTCGTCCCTAATTATACAAAAAAAAAA
>JBBMEG010000022.1:12680317-12719267 GCA_037832605.1 Cyclanthera cordifolia
TTAATTTATAATGGTTTTTTTAATATTTTTACTTATTTTAAAAGATCTGCCAATCATTTTCCATTTCCTTTTTCATATTAATATTTTGTGTGTGAACGATATGTTAAAAGTTTTACACAATTTTAAAACTCCCTCGTGATTTTGACACAATTTTTTATTGTACATTTTTAAATTAATTTATATATATCTCAGTTATTTTAATCAAACGATAGTCTAATACTATTTAAAAATATTTCATATAGAAAATGTTTTCGATTTTTATTATTTTGAATACATTTATTGAATTTGTTTTAATTCGTTTAACTTTATTGAAGTCGTTGATTTTATTCCATCGAATCCTTGAATTTCACTTTATTAAAATTGTCGATTTTACTAAATAATTGAAATTTTCAATTTAATGTGATTTTTAATAAATATTTATATTTGTGTTAGAGTTTTTAATTCAATTTGTTGTTTTATATATGTGTTATTTTACTATGACGTTCAATTTTTTTTTAATTTGTTTGGTAATTTTCGATAATCAAAATATACAACTTTAAATTTCATTTGAAAAATAAATAAAATAATAAGAACAAAATGTATTTAATAAATTAAAAAAAAGTTTTTTAGGACATGTTCTTTTTCTTCAATTCTCATCTAACCATGATAAACATTTCTTTGTTTTTGTCTTATTTATCCTCGAAATAAGACAAAAAGAATTATTAATTCGTAGCCAACGCCATCACTTTTGAAAGTTTTTTTTTTTTTTTTAACGTCGTTTTTGAAAGTTCAGTACTTGTTTGATCAATTATAAATCGAACAAGTAACTAAATTTTCAAAAGTGAATTAATTTATATTTGGCATTAAATCATTATTAGAGGCTTGTTCGAAATATTATATAATTTGAATGGTAATTATAATATGTTTTATTTTAGATGATTATATACCCACTCTTTATTATCGATAAATCTAAATTAGTAAATATGAATTAGTGATATGTAATTGATATATGCCAACAAAAACAGTATCTTCACAACATCATATGTCTAGAGACTTTAAGATGATGGGTTCGAATCTACCACCCTAATTAATGTAATATAAAAAAACGATATAACTCATATAATAAGATTTTATATTAAAAATATAATTGTATTGATTTGCGTATATAAATTTGTCACTGACATATATAATTTTAGCATATTATAAGGATGTATGGGCAAAATGGTAAATCAATGGTAAAGCAACCATATTAAAGAATCTCCTTTTATAATATTTGAATAAAAAGTTTCAGGTCCAATCAAGAAAAAAAACAGTGCCTATGCCAACTAGAATCGTGTCCCTTTCTCTTTATAGCTTATCATTAAAAATAAAATAAAAATAAAATAAAATGTAGACGTGGATATAAATATGAAGTTGAAGAAATAAAAACATTCATAAACAGCTGTTTATACTTATAAAAATATATTATAAAAAAAAAAAAAAAACTCAAAAAATAATAGCTCAGCATACATAGAGTTCGAACCCTCTGTCCCTAATCTCAAAATAATAATAATAATAAAGAAAAAAAATGTTGATAATTATTCAAATTAAATAAGATAATTATTGTATGGTATTGGAATCTATATATTTCAGATTTATTTCTCAAAATTCAAATTGCAAAAAGGGACGGATAATTGTGGATTGAAAAGCCATTGAAAATTACAAATAAAAAATAAAATAAATAACAATAAATCAATTTCTTTTAGTATGCGTTTGATTGAAAAGTCTAATTTATTAAGGAAAATTTGAATAAATAGGGTTTAGAAACTATTATTTATTAAATATTCAAACGAATTTTTTATTACAATAATTACTATAAATATTTAAAATAAATCAACATTTTAAATAATGTTAAAAACTACATCAAAACAAATTTTTTGACTGTAGTCATTATTTTTAAACACAAAATCAAATTTCATTATAAATATTCTTAAAAATTACATTTTTGAATGCAATCATTACTAATCTAATTTTAAATATTTTAACAAAAATCTTCATTCTAAATACTAATACTACGTATTCTTAAAATTACATCCAAACATCTCATAATATTATTGTATTAAGGAAAAAAAAATCATTATGCACCAAAATACATAATAGCAAATACTAAAATATGATTACAGTTGAATAACTTTCCAAAGTAAGGAAATTAAATAATTCTAGTAATTTTGTTTTTAAACTAAGTTTGGGAATGGTGTTACAATTATACTATATGTTTTATTTTTAATTTAATTACTTTATCAATTATGTGAACAAGTGGAACCACAAGTACAACTTTGCTTTCAAATACAGCCTACCTTTTATTTTCTTATTTTTTTTTCAAAGCAAATATGTACCACAAGTTGTTACTAGAAAATGCCAAATTTGAGCTGACAAACACAACCTCTAATAATATAATTGAAAATTTATCTTAGATATCTAAATGGTAAGGGCATGTTTGGCCACACTAGAAATAGTACGGAAAGAAAGTGTTAGTAAATATGTGACTCGATGATGATTGTTCTTTTATATAAAAGAAATTGAAGATAATTAATATAATATGTATAATTATAAGAAAATAAAAAAAAAAAAAATGCATTTGGACCACGCGCTGGGTTAAGGTGGGTTAGTGTAACCCACCATAACCCGGTCTCCCAAACACGCCCTAAATCCAAACCATGCAATATCAAATAATTATTTAATCTCAAATACTTTAAATCAATATATACATATTAATTGCAATTAAACGAGTTTTTTTTTTTTATCATGGCATCAAATATCCAAAATTTATGGTCACGGTTAAGAACATGTTTGACTATAATATAAGATAATAAAAGAGAGAATGTTAATAAATAATTGTTGAATAAAAAAAAAGATGATAATTTAATTTAGTTGATTGAACGGTCTAGTGAAATAAACAGACAATGTTATAAGGTGAAATATTAGGAAAGTATGGGTGAAAAAAAGAACCCGAAAACAAACTACTGAACAAACTGACCTAATTAATCAGTTCAGTCTTGCAGAATAATATTGGATCATTCTATTTGGTATTTTAGAAAATCAAAATATATCGATGATTTTAAATCTTGATAGAAAAACCAACAAAAATCAAATCGAATATATAATTAACAAGAACAAAAATGATTGATTTTTATATTTAATAGAATAATCAATTTAAATAAGAAATATGAGATAAAAGCAAAGTGAATATTATGATATTTATGTTTTTTTTTTGTCACTAAACTAAAAGTTTTTGAAATAAAATAAATAATTAAATTGAGAATGAGACAAACTTTTATTCAAGAAACCAATTATTAAAAAATAAAAAATATTGATTTAATTATCGATTTTGATACTAACAAAAATCAAACTAAAATCAACCGTATAGAAAAGTAATTACAGATGATCCTATATTAACATTAAATGCATATAATATATTATAAGAAAGATATTTATAATGGTCAAACATAATTTTGTCATTGACACGAATTAATGTTAATTAATCATCCCAACCTAACTGGAGATTGGAAGTGGACAAAATAAATTATAGGTGTGAATTAATTTTATATAATGCAAAAATACAACATAATTTGACTAAGAATATGATCTTACTGTATGATATGCATTAAAATAATTAGTCAAAAAAGTAGTGGGGAAAGCTCGCAAATCGTGTAGATTGCGGAATCAAACTATATAATATAAAATAAAAGATACAAATCTCGGGCTTTATAATTGTATATGTTACGAACATGAGCTATATTACCAATGGTAGTCCATCTGGACAATCACAGCCGTCCATCTTGATTCCTATCTCAGATTTTGATTCTTCGAAGTCTTTGGTCTGGATTGAAAATATTCTATTCATTGTTGCGGGAAGGGAATTGGATTTCAAAGAATTTGAGCTTTGTCAGAAAAAAACTTGTTTTTTTTTTTTTTATGTGATTTTTTTTCCTAATATTTATATGGAAATACATATATTATTTATAATTCAAAATCAAAATAATACTGTCATAACTCAGCTGACACTAATGATGTATTAGCATCGATTAGGTCAATCACTTAAGATTACAAAAATAAAATAAAATAATACTTAACTATAGTTAGTATGCTGTTTTTCGATTTAAAAGTTTAATTTATGTCAACTAACATAGATATTTATAAGGAGTTTTTATATTTGAGGTAATTAGGATAACATTGCCGATATTCACTATTCTTACATACGAATGTTTATTTTGTATACTATTTTTTACCAATATTTTGTAATATTTAGATAATTGTGTTGAATTAAATGATTTAAATTTATTTAATATTACAAAAAATGTTTTTTATAATATTCATATAATTTATAATACTTGTTATGTATTTAAGAGCTTTAACTTTAATTTAGTTAAATTTAATATATTTAACATATATAACTCTAATTTTGATTACATAACTAATGTTTTATACGATTAGTAATGTAACGCCCGGGGTTAGAAGGGGTACATGAATGAACCGAGTCCACATCTGAATGAGATGGATCTTGGGATATAGTCCCATGGTTAAAGCTTAAGAGAATTGATTTGTACTACCTATACCACCAAGGTGCACCTTCCTTTTCGGTCACTCTATCTTATATATATATATATGAGAACCTCCACCTTACCAATATAGACATTTGTCATGAGGTGAGTATTCAAACAATCTCCAACAAATTTATTAGTTTTTTTAATTGTAATTAATCTTGCAAAATGAAATTATAATTACACATCTCAGTTGCTAATATAACATTTTGTCAATTTGATATAAATACAATTTTTTTTAAACGTTTGTTTAATATAAATACAGAGAGTTTATAAGTGGATGGTTTAAATCTTTAAATCCTCCTCACTGTACATTAAACTACAAGAATTAAATGTATTAAAAAAAAAAAATACTACAAGAAATAAATATTTGAAAAACTTATGAAAAAACGTTGTTTCATTATTATTTATTTTATAAATATAAAACTTTTTTTTTGTACGTATATGTAATACTTAATCATTTTCTTAACATAGCTTTAATCAATTATGGTAACTTTATCGACTGAGCATAATTAGAAAATATAACAAAAATAAAAGAAAAAAATTCAAATAAAATTAAACTGTAAACAATAATTCGATATATTTTTGTTAAATAATAAAGTTTTCGAGCCTTTGATAATATTTGATTCCTTTTGATAAATAAAAGAAATGCACAACTTATAAACTCAAATTAATCGAAATCATAACTGAGCTGACATTAGTGATGTATTAGCATTTGTTCGATTTGTGATTCGAGTATAGAAAAAAAAAACATCATTACATTATTATTTATTCTCTTGTCAATCTATTTTTCCTCGGATTGTTTGGATTTGGTGGTGAGGAAGAGAAAATGTTGAATTTTTTGTTTCTTTTTAATATATATAATGTATTCATACGATTGTTTGTTTTAATTAATACATTACAACTTCTCTTTAATTTCTCCTCAACCTTCCATCAACTTATCTTCGACATTCCATCAAATCTCGAAGTAGATTTTTTTATCAAATTTCATTTAAAATAAATATATTTTCTCATAACACAAATCTCAACGAAAGTTTTTTAAACCTCTCCCTTAAAACACAAATTCCCAAATCAATACTTTATTTTTATAGATCGCTCAATTTCCTGGTTTGCTTCATCTTCCTTTCTCTCATCAACTCAAGATCCAAACGCCCTTTAAAGTGTGTTTATGACCTATTCATGTTAACATGATTATTATAATTTTATCGTGTTTGTCCCATAATTTCCGCCATTTTATTTAAATTTAGGTGCATGTTTATTTAAATGGACACACTCATTTATATAATTTTGTTAATATTATAATGAAAATCAATTAACCATTTTATTGAGGATTGCTTTATTTATATGTTTAATACTCTATATTACATTACAAAAAAAAAAAAAAACTTTATTCAAAATTTTTTTTTTCCTACAAAAAAAAAAAAACACACCTAAAACCAATTTTTATAAATAATGCTTTTTTATACTTAAAAAAAAAAACCAATTTTTATAATACGCAATTTTATTTTTCTTTTTTGTTGGCATAATAATACGCAACTTCTTAACCAAACATCCCCACAGAATTTATGAATTGAGTCTCCATCCAATTGCATTAAAAAAAAAGCATGCCATCGATTTTGTTAATTTTCATTTTAATTTTGAAAAAGAAAAAAACAATGCTCAAGTTTGTTGCTTTGCTATTGCTCCCGAGTTTTGTATGAAAACAAGAAAAAAAAAGGAAAAAAAAGAAAGAAGAGAGAGAGATAGAGGAAAAGAGAGAAATGAAAGGAAACGGCCTGTTGCGTAAATGGCGAGGGAGATTCTCTTCCCAAACCTATACTCAAATCTAAGTTCTAACCTATTTGTAAGTTTCAGAGATCTCTACAGCTTTTTCTTATTCAATTTCCAGTTCTATCAATGATCTCAATCATCCACTGATTTGTTTATTCTTTTCCCTGATTTCATGCCATCCCCCATTTGTTTTCTTCATGTTTATTTATACTCGCAACTGTTTAATCTACTTCTTTTTGCTTGCACGAGATATCTTCAAGAGAATGCTAGAATCCAGGTTATGGTTCTTGTCGTGATTACTGATTAGATGTTCGTGGAGTCGTTTTTTTTCTTCTTCCGTGCAGTTAAGAATTATGATTTATGTTGTTCTGTGCTGCAGTGTTGATGCTTATTGATCTGAATATTATCGGGCAATGGTTTTAGAGGTTGTGGAGCCTAGTAAGAAGAGCGATTTCGGGTTTTCTGGATTGTGATGTCTAGTAGTGGAGAAGCTGATAAGCAATGGACTTGTGCAAAAGCAGGTGCTGCCAGTTTGCAGAAAGTGGGTTTGATTGTGCGAGACATTGGCGAGCCATGCCTTTCACAATCGCCCATAAAGGTTGTTATAGCTGTAAGATTCTCATCATCTACGAGTGTGCATGTGACCGAACGTTTTTGAATGTTAATCCCGTTTCTTATACCTTGTTTATTGTGTTTATTTGCATTGTTTTATAGTTGAAGTTTCTGAATTATATTGGTCAAGGGTTCCCTTGGTATTTGCCCTGAGTTTGTTCAAAAGCTTTTGTCTAATTTTCAATGATCTGTATAATGCAAGTGGAGTGTTGTACATTATGATTTCTCATTCAAGTATGCTTATCATTGCAATGATCTTCATCTGTATTGAGAATCCCTTGCCTGCTTTAGTAGTACATTATCCTACAGCTTGTGTTCTCTTTTGTGTAGCGCTTTCTTATAGAAACACGTAATGGTCTCTCTTTTTCTTGCAATTTTTATCTCACAATAGTTGGATTATCACTAGTTTTGATTGGTATTCTGTCATTCCAAAGGGTTCCCATACTATATTTTTCTTCATAATCACGGTTCACTCTTTTTAAGACTGTTCTTTGGTTTTATTTCAATTAAGCCTATCACTAGAACAGTACATTAGGAGAGAATGGTTTTCAGTTGACGATGAAATGAGACTGTTGAGCGAAAAATTTGTTGAAAAATATCTTTTTTTCTTTCTTTTATAGATGTCACACCCTAATTTCTTCTTCATTTGTCAACAGGATGGTAGATAGAATAAATGATAATTCAGCCTATTCTCCAACTTCTTCCGTCTTTGAGTTCTCTTCTAAAATTCAGGTCTCAAAAAACCAAGTCTTGATGCTAAAATGCCTTGATAGGTGTTTACGGTTCGAAAGTGTGTTTACAAATGGAAAAGAGGTATTTGATCCAACCAACTATCATGCCAAGGAGTAGAGGCCTATAAATTTTCCCTCTTTATTTTAAATTATCTCTTGCTTCTCTTTAAAAACTAACTCTAGCGTGCCCTTTCTCTCTTTGGTGTCGATCACTGACACAGGGGGAGCTTGCCTTCTTCTTCTTCTTCTTCTTCTTCTTTCTTATTACTCTTCTACTCTGATCGTTTTCAACTCTGAGGGTTCCAAATACCGGATGAGCTTCTCCATCTCTTGATTTACCTCTATCCGTGAACGATCGACCTCTTCCTTTACCCTCTCCTTTTTCTCCTTCAATCTCCACCCAGCCTCACCAGATTTCTTTCCTCCCTTCATTGGAGCCAAGGACAACGCCTTCGCTCCCCCTTCTGAAGATGGACATCCTCTGCAACCAAGAGCCTATCCCTCTATCTAGATTTTCGGCATGAGTGCAACAAGCCCTTTCAGACGCCATCAGCCTGTGGAATGTCGCATCTCTCCCCCAAAGAGGCGATCTTCTTTTCCAAACTTGGGTCTATTGCAGTCTCGATCGAATTTCATCAACCTTTTGTCTCCCTCCTTTCTCCTCTGTGAATAGTATTGGTCTCAACTCTCCTCTCTCCTTGTAGTGTCGATCGGTTCAACTCCAACGAGCTTGGGTTGACTGTGGCGAATCAAATCGACAACTCCCTTGACCATATGGAACAATAACACTGTCTTATCCCCCCTCAAATCTCTCCTCCATGGTTGCATCTCCTCAGATTTGATCTGTCGAAGCGCCATCTTCCGGATTTATTATGAACCTGCGATTTCTTCTTTGTATGCGTAATATGGTCCTATGGTTGGCCTTAGTCCCCTCCCTTTCTATATCAATGAAAGTTGCACGTTTCTTATAAAAAAAGAATATCATGCAAAGTATCATATGATTCCGCTTACCAATTTTGGATATGACAGAATTGTGAACCAAAGAGTCGTGCTTCATAATAGTTTTCCTAGGGCCATGAGATGTGTGTAGAGAGATGCTACCTGGCTGGTTATTGAGAGCTTTTGGGCCAAACTTCAATTTTATACTTCAAAGGCTTGAAGCACTAAGTTGCTACCAACCCCAAACTTCAGGGACCAAAACTGTATATTTGACCCAAAAAGTTTTATGATCTCACTTTTCTACAACTCGAAATTTGACATTTGTAGGCTGAATTTTTTGATGAGGTATGTTTCTGATCCAGCAGACATGTACTAGGTTTTACAAATGAGATGAGTGGCTAGTTTCTCTTTAAGTTCAAGTGATACAAATATGCAATTGGCATTGGATACAGGATTTTGTTATGGCTTACGGATGTGTTTGTGTAGTCAAGTAACTGTAGTCGTACTTTTACTCTGCATAGTGACAATTTTTTCCTTGAATAAAAGTACCTAAGCATTTAAATCTTTCCTAACATTACATCTGTTTGATATTTATTCTATGTATTTTTTTTTAGCATATCAAAAACATGATTTTGTCTTGATATTTGATTACTGAAACTATGCTTTTTCCTGCATGATTTTTAATGCAGTCTGAATGACGGCCTTTTATTTACGTGTTCATGCAAAATGATGCAGGTAAACAGAATGCTCAAGCCAGACAAGTGGCAGGCAGCATTTGATAGTGATGGCAAGGCTTTTGGCCTTCGGAAGACACTCAAATCAATAGTTTTGGGGGTATGTTGTCACTATGAAAGATGACGAGATTCTATCTCAAAAAGTAATTTCTTAGGTCGTTTTTTGTCTTTTTAAAACACATTTTTTAATTAGAAGAATGTTCCTTGGTTTTATGATTATCTTGAATTTCTCTCTCTTTACAGGGGGCATTATTCTTCCCCCTCTTGGCTTCATCATTAACAATTTGGATTGCTTGTAAATGTTTGATACTTTCTTACGGGAGATGTTTGGGTGAAGGATTGTTTCCTCCGCTTGATGTTTCCTTGGTTGTTTTATTTATCCCTTATGCAATGTTGTTCGATGGTAGATAGTAGATGTGTTGGCTCCTTCTAGGCATCATCCCTTCTATTTCTTTGAATTTCTAATGCCCTTTGTCTGACTGGGAGGTGTTGGAAGTTGCAGCCCTCAGCGTTCTTGTGGGTGATATTTGTTGTGATCAGGGTAGTAGAGATATTCAGTGGCATCCCAGTATGTGGAGGATTTCATTTCGTCATTTGTTTTTTAGCTGACTCTCCTCAATCTTCTTTGGAGGATTTAGTCTTTGTCTCTTTGTGGAGGGTGTAAATTCTGAAGAATGTCAAATGTTTTATCTAGCAGGTGCACAACAAGACTAACACCTTAGACATGGTTACAAGGAATGTTACTTCCTTTATGTACCCTCGTGTTGCATCTTATGCTAGAGGGCAGAAGAGGATCTTGATCACCTTTTGCGGGGTTGCGGCCTTGCGGGTATACTATTCAGGTGTAAAGTCAATTTTTTGAGGTGCATAAAGCCTTGACCTGGAGTTTGCAAAACAAAACACTTGCAGAAAGACGATTAAAGATTATTATTATTATTATTTTTTTCTCTTCTTTTCTAGAGAAGAGGGATTCTTGTGGAAGGAAGGGCAATGTCCTTTCTGTAGAAGGTGAGAAAAATAATAGAATCTTTAGAGGAGTGAACAGGTTTTCAAGCGATATTTGACCTTCATAAGATTCATGTTTCTTATTGGGTCTTAGTTAATAGATTTTTTTTGTTTTTTGTTTTTTTTGTAATCCTTTAGGAGAAATTTTAGTAGATCAAAGATCTTTTTTATAGGCGGTCTAATTTTTCATGGATAAATTTTTTGTAAGTTCCTTTGTTTTATTCTTTACCTTCTTTTCTAAATGAAAGTTTGGTTCATTATAAAAATAATAATAATGATAAGGCAAATTGACATTAATTATAGCCAGTTGAAATAAATCAAGTGAAAAAAATATACGACATGAGTGGAAAATGGGAGCATGTTTCTCCGCTTGCTACTAGTGAATTTTTTTGATGGACTTATTTATTTCAAATAAGAGGCAATTTCTCTGACATGAATGAAGTTAAAGTGCCCTAAAAGATCTACAGAAAGGCTGTCTGATTTGCTTTTACCTAAAATGGAGGATTGTTTCTTGGAAGTGGCGTCCCCATCAGCATCAAAGAACACTTTCTTTATCTAGTGGATGAAGAGTTTAGATGTATTCTTCGACTTTAGAGGACATAGGGTTATTTTCCCTAAAGGGTGCATGTGGTAGGTAGGGTTGTTCCTGACCAGATTGGTACGGGGGTCACTCCTATTGTTGGAGGGTGTGTCTTCTAGTTAGTTTCAGTTGGTGCCTTGAAGGACGTGCATTAGGGACACATGCTACTGGTTCTATCAGAACTCTATACATGAGTTTAGAAGGTTGTCTAGTATCCTATTGTGATGAGTACCCTCGTCAGTTGGCGTGGGCAGAAGTAAGTGTTCTACACCTTTAGTTGCTAGTAGTTAGAAACTTAGAACCATGATATGATTGTCGGGCTCTAGTGATAGAGTTTTATGTTACTCAGAGGCTTCAATGGTTGGAAGTCAGTTTCAGGATTCTTGAGTTCTCCATTCTAGGACTTTCACATAATTTTTTACTTGCAATCTTGAATAGAGATTTAAGTCGTGGTAAGATATTTTGTCGAATTGCTCATTTTGATGATTTCATTACCTCCTTTTGGATCTTAAGGTATAATGCATGCATAATGTTCAAATATGCTTCTATCACTATGAATACTTATAGCGTAGACTTTGGTGGACAAAATCTTGAAACATCTTTAGAAATTTGAGCACCACCTGAAATACAACTATGGCAACCTTGGTGGTTTTAATTAACTTAAGTTTAGTACTAAGGAAATAATATTCACAGTTCTTGAGTTTTTGGGTCCAATTCAGAGTAAAAGAGGAAGATCTCTTATTTTTATTACATTTGACTATAGGAACTAGGCAGTGGAATCAGCCACAATGGCTTGAAACGTCTAGTTTTTCAATTTTTTTTTTACTAGAGAAGATTTTGTTGATAAAAGAAAAGAGAAAAAAAGTACAGGCTTCCTAAGACTGCAATGAGTAGACTTAGGAAAGAACACGCTAAAACAGTACATACCAGATATTCTATGAAATTCTTACAAAGCATACCAGCTTTGAGCCAAGAGTAGTTCCTTTTTTGCAGCTATTTTATGGTGGTCTCTTCAATGCTAAAATTTATGAGAAAGAATTTCACGTCCTTGAGAGTTGATGCCTTCCAAATTGCTTTATTCAAATCCTTGTCAAATGTAAGGTTGGCAGACTGTAGACTCTTTAAAATGTACACAGGCCTCAAAGTACATGACTACCCATTGTCACCTGACCTAATAGTTTTTACATGAGTACGTATTTGATTATTTGCTGTTCATTTTATTTTCTAGTTTCTTATTCTTTGTATATATATATTTTTTCTATAAAAAATCATTAAGAAAGAAAATGTACAAATAACTCACATAGATACAAAAATGATCTCCATTTAGTCGACATAGTTATTAGAGAATAACTGTAAAAAAAAAACTTTGATTTTTTGATGACAAAAGAAACCAAAAGGACAATAGTTACTTTATTTCTCTTTATATTTAGCCACAAAACCTGTAGTTTTATTAATTCTCCATTGTCTTATTATGTATAAAATAAACAGTGAGGTTTAATTGTGGTATGGCAGGGTGTGGATCCGTCTATTAGGGCAGAAGTATGGGAATTTTTGCTTGGGTGTTATGCCGTAGGTAGCACTGCTGAGTATCGAGACCAACTAAGAACTGCCCGAAGGTTTACCTCCCCCTGAACAAAAGTTGTCATGTCATATTATTTGTATTTTCTTTTTCATAGGCATAGTCATGCCTCAACTTTACTTTTGTGCTCTTTATATTCCTTGTAGATCTGTGCCATATACATGCATACTTTTGTGCAACTTAAAACTTGAAAGACGTGCATGCAATAAATTCTGGCACGAGGATCTTTCTTCTTTTATGTTATTCTTCCTTATATCCTCTTTTTATTATCGCGCCTACCTCTTCTTATTTCTTGGATCAAAATGATGTTCTTTTGTTTACGTTTTCTTCAAAGTACTTAAATATGTGGAATTATACTGGATTATGGTTCACTATCAAATGGCTATATGAAACTTTTCATGCAGGGAGCGTTACAGGGACCTGATAAAGGAGTGTCGGATGATACATTCTAGCATAGGAACCGGTTCCCTTGCCTACCCTGTGGGTTCTAAAGTCATGGATATGAGGACATCATCTAGAAATGAAGGGCCAAGGGAAGCTGAAAGTGAAAGTAGAGAAGCTTCCGTTCATAATACTAATACAGTAGAAGATTCTTTTTGTAGGAATAATAATTGTATAGATAAATCATACAAATGCCAAAGGGAAAGCTCGAGCGATTCAGCAGAACTTACAAGTGTTAGGGGAAGTACAGATAGTGTGGCAGATGAGTCTACTTGTGTCCCCGTTTCTGATCCTTGCACTTGTTATTCCCTAAAACCAGGGAGTGAAGCAGATGGATCTGCAACTGTTACAGGAAATGATTATGATTTTCCACCTTTCCCTTTTATTGACTTGTTTGACAAGGACAACGAAGATAGTAACAAATATTTCCTGCATACTGCCAAACTTTCTAGTCAACGAGAACTGAGATCTGAAGAAGGTGGCATGCACAGTTTTCAGATAAATAACAATGAAGATTTAGTTATTGAATCAACTGCCTCATCCTCTAACAATGTTTCCCATCCCATTAGTTCTGAAATTGAAATAATACAGCATGATTCAAGTGATCTAGAATTTCAGCACAATAGTTTGTGCAATAAAACAGAGCCAACAACCAGATTGATATCAAATGTAACAGAAACGGAATACCTAAATTCAACAGTCTACCGTAATAGTGCTGTCAGTGAAGATAGAGTATCTGAATGGCTTTGGACTCTGCACCGAATAGGTACACTTCGGAAAGTAGTAGTTTTTTTTTGTCTGTGATTCTATGTTCTCATGTACAAATCTAATTTTTCTGGATAGTTTTTACTTCTGGGACTCATTTTTTATGCAGTGGTAGATGTGGTTCGAACAGATAGCCATCTTGAGTTCTATGAGGATACGAGAAACTTAGCTAGGATGTCAGATATCCTTGCAGTTTATGCATGGGTCGATCCTGCTACTGGTTATTGTCAAGGTTGGGATTTTTATTTTGTTTCAGTTTTCCCTTCCATGTTTTCTACTAATATAATTTGCTGCAAAAATATGGTACTATGATTTCAGGAATGAGTGACTTGCTGTCTCCTTTTGTTGTTCTATTTGAGGATAATGCTGATGCATTTTGGTGCTTTGAGATGCTCTTAAGGCGAATGGTACTTAGAGTAATGTTGGAAAATATCTTGGGCTGGATTTTCTTATTATTTTTCCTTCTAACATCCCTGTGCAATCTTCCAGCGCGAGAATTTTCAGATGGAAGGCCCGACTCGAGTGATGAAACAATTGGAAGCATTGTGGAAAATTTTGGAACTTATTGACAGGGAAATTTTCACTCACCTGTCGCAGATAGGTGCCGAGAGCCTACATTTTGCATTTCCGATGCTCTTGGTACTTTTTCGTCGGGAGTTGACATTTAATGAGGCACTTTGTATGTGGGAGGTTAGTGTTCTTTTTCATTCAGCATTCAGGAATTTAGAAGTCATTACGTTATTTTGTTGCATATGGCAATACGGTTGGGTTGGGTATGTTTTGATTGAAAGATTGTAGCTAAAATTGAAAATCCTGCTAAAACTATATTTTTTTGTTATGCAATGAATTAATAAGCTTAACATGCTATATGCTCGTTTTCTGCTTTACTTCCTGATAATATGCATGTATAGTACAATATATCTGGAGGGCTATGTTTATTTTTGGTGGAAAAAGAACGGTAAACTACTGCTCAAAAACCACTTGTTTGTATTTGGTAGTAAACTTCTATTCTTAACCACTCATCAAACCCTCTATCAATTCACTCTATCAAATTTCATATCAAACATATCACTCAATCACTACTACTAGCACCAATCTCCAAACAAGTAATTGATTACCCAATCACTACTAACATCAATCTCAAACAAGTATCCAACTACCATTAACCCCTCCGCTCCTCTTCACTCCACTCTTTTCTACCAAACACAAACACACCCGTAAAACTTGTGGAAGGGTATGTCCTGATTGAACAATATAGCGAAACCGTGAAGTCTTTGTTGTGCAATGAATTAATAAGTTTGACATGCTGTATGTTCGTTTTCTACTTTGCTTTCTGATGAAGCTGCTTGTGTAGTACAGATATAACTGGAAAGACTTGTACTAGTACATTGATAGTTAATTACATATTTGAACAAGAAGTGAAGTTTTTATTCCTTACTGAAAATGACTGTATTTTCTTATATTTTTCTTGGTGTAAATTGGTATCCCTCTTTCGTTCTTTTTCTTTTGTCTCTTTTGTTTTTTTAAAGATACGACCTCCCATAGTAGTGAGAAAACCAAGATAAGCAAATTACAAATCTCTAGCGAGGGAAACTAAATGCAATCCATTTCATTCAAATTTTTCTTGGACTTGAACAGTCACTAAACAAATTAGAAAGAGAGTATCATAGGAAAACTTTGAAGATGGCTAAATTAAAATGATACTTCTAAATTCTGTATTTTTCTTTAAAATGGGTAGTTTACGTTCAAACCAAATTTACAAAAGCAGTTCAAAGTATAAGACAAGACATAGGACGATACTCTCCTTGATTGCCTCAAAGTGAGAGGCGATGAAAAGGCGAGGCACGAGAGAAGAGTGACACAACTAATAAATGCATAACTAAATAATATATTGAGCATAAATTGATATATAAAATATATTTTTTATTCACATAAAATTTCAAATTCATACATAATAATACTAAAAGTAAAAGAATAGTAAAGCACACAATTTATGTCATTATATGATAAACCATACATATTAAATTATTATTTGTATAAAAAGTAAAGTTAACTGAAAGTATAAAAAAGCAGCCAAGTAACTTTAATAAAAATAATTTGTGTTGGATACGTATCGGACACACATTCTTCTTGACACTTCTCGGACACGTGTCCGACACGCCATTTTATGCGTCCTAATTTTTTCATTATTTTTTTTTCAATATTTGGACGCACTTCGGACACACCTTGGACACATCTTGTAAACATGTGTGGTATTTGAGCCCAAATGTTAAAAGCTGAAACCCAAAATAATTAATGTTATAGTCAACTAAATAATAAAAGGTAAAAGAAAAATGAAAGAAATCATCTCTCTCATTTATCACAAAAAACCAACAACCCTTCCGTCTTCTTCATGAAAAAAACATCTTCATCTTCTAAAATACTCATTTTCGGCCACCTTCACGCGACATGCCTAAGCGACATCCATTGTAATTAACTTTATATTTTATGCTTTTTAGTATAGACTATATTGTATAGTACTTTGCTAAATTTATATATTTACTAAAAAGAATTAACGTATCTTCAACGTATCCGTGTCCTAATTTTTTAGAAAATGGCATATCGCCGTGTTGTGACGTATCTGTATCCGCATCTTGTCTGTGTCCACGCTTCATAGCATGCGCACACACATATTTGAAATACAAATAAACAAATTGTGTATTCTTATTAAACTTTGTATGGCCTTGAAAACACTGACAAAAAACATGGTTTTGACTGCATTAACCTATAGAAGATTAGTTGAGGAGGTAAAGTAGGACCAACTAGCAGCTGAAGGGCATTTCTACTTCTATTATTAGTCAAAAGCGGCTGAATATTGAATGAATAAAGAAAGATCAGCAATCATCGTATTAGCATGAGAAAAAAAAAAAGGGTCGTCTTGGCTTTCACCATCAACAGACAATAAACATCGACGGCTGTACAACTGAGCAAGAAAGTTTCTTTTTTTGACCCGTATGATTTTCAATATAAATTTGTAAAGCCATGAAAAATATTTAATATACACACTACACTACAAATTCGAGAGATCATCAAGACATAAAACAACATTCAAAGATAACAAAAACATGTTCCCGATTCTTAGAACCCCCAAACCGACTTACTAGTTAATATTTAACATTTTTTGAGTGCATTGCTCGATGTGTAAAGCTTGCAGTTAGGAGGGGTACATGAATAAACCGAGTCCACATCCGAATGAGAGGGATCTTGGGGGATATAGTCTGATGGTTAAGAAATGCTTAAAAAAATTGATTTGTACTACCTACCTATACCAACAAGGTGCTCATTTCTTTTCGGTGGCTCAATCGTAGGAACTTCATAGTTAAGCATGCTTAGCTTGGAGTAGTCATAAATTTGGTGACCTCATAGGAACTTTCCTAAGATGCATGTGAGTGAGGACAAAAACTTGCTGAAAGAACCCGTGTTGGTCTGTGGGGATAGTCTTCACTCTTAGAAGCGCTTAAAGGTTGGTAGTTAACGTGACCAAGTCGTAGGGGAATGTCGGGGCCCAAGGGCCACATCCGGATTCCAAGACCTCATCCAAATCCTGGACTATGGGCGTTACAAAGAAACCCTAAAATTTCAACTTCGAAAAGGATTCTTCTTGTTGTTTTTTCTTAACAATTCAAAGCATGTGCATCTATGATGTAATTAAATTTACCTAAATCATAAGCTTAAGTTTTTAGGTTGATTGATGGTTTAACATAATTCAACATGATATCAGAGTTGGAGGTCCTGAGTTCGAATCAATGTCAAGTTGTTTCCTTTCCATTTAAAATTGAATTCTACTTGTAGGGTATTTCTCAAATTTCTAAGCCCACAAGTGAGGGAGAGCGTTGATTGATATAATTAAATTAACTTCAAGTATAAGTTTTAACTTTTGGGTTGATTGGTGGCTTAACATAATTCAACAATTCCCCATCTGCAACTTATTGTCATGAGCAAAGTTCGTTGCATTGTACAACACCGATAGAAACCACAACAAATTCCTCACGCTCTTCCATCTGAAACCTGAAGAACAAATCTGTGGTTTCTTTCAAATGCATCTCTACAAAAATTTTTGGTACATGAAGAAATTTTCAAGAATAAATGTGTGAAGGGGAATGCACTTGAAAGAATAATTAAGTGTCATGGATTGACAGGTAGGGTACTAGCTTTTGCCATGGATTGAAAGCTTCTTTTTACAGAACGCCTGCCTGAAGAAAGTAAAATTCAGGATAGAGCATCTACTTTCTGTGGACTTTTACTTCATATGGCTGAAAACTTCTCTTACTGAATGATACAAAATACAATTCTCTCAAAGTATCTTTTTGTGTTAGATCATACCACAACAATACAATATGTAATCACGTTCTTTTTATTTATCTAAAATTGATGAAACATTGGGCAATTGTTTTTTATTCATGGGTGACATGAAGTGGAAATATTGTACCCAGTTTCAATCCTAACAGCATATTGTCCTTCATTTAGATGATGTGGGCTGCTGATTTTGACAAATCAAATGCTTACAGTTTAGAGGGTAATTGTCCGGAAGCATTGACGTTACAACTACCAAGAGGCTCAGAAGTGGAAATAAATGAGGGAGGCCTTGATAATTGTCACAGCAACATGAAAGACAACATACAATCAAATGATGGAAATTTGGAACGTCCTTCATGTGACAATGCTGGAATGAAGTCAACATCTGCCCATGCATTTTGTGGCTTGACAAGGAATCTTTGTTCAAGAATTGATCATATGAAGGAATGCTCCGTAATGTTATCGACTAAGCAAGGAGATGATGAGCTTTCTGTTTTCTGTGTTGCGGCAATTCTTATAATAAATCGTCAGAAGATAATTAGAGAAACACGTTCTATTGATGATCTGATAAAGGTAGGTGCATTTGAATATTTTTTATGCTAATTAATTATTGTAAATATTACCATTTTTTTCTACGACAATGTTTTTTGTTATGGAATGGCTCTTGGTGAATTTCTCTCTCTTTCATTTCACTGTTTATAGCTTAAATACTGTTTTGAAAAAGTGAAAGTCCTTTTGTAAGTCCAGTTGATTGGGAGTTTTCCCCCTTGGTGTACATTTCATATCATCAATGAAACGTCAGTTTGTGCATATATGGCTCTTTTCTCTAATATCAGTTTCTAAGATAGTACTATTAAATATTGTTTAGGGTTATATTGGACACTTTTTTTTCCCTCCTGATTTGGCTCTTGGCTGATTTTTTAGTTGTGCATTTTTTGTGTGTTGGATGTACGAAGGAAAACCTTTTAACCTGTAACCGCAAGTCCTGCAGTAATACTGAGAGGACTTGTCTAGTTTGCACCAAGAGACTGCTCTTTACAAAATGAGATTAAGAAGGTTAGTCTGTTTCATCTCCCTGCCACCGTAAGTAGGAAGCTTTTGATCAAGTTCAACCATAAATTTATGGATTGCTTTTTGAAAGGGTGAGCTGCTACATAGTTTGGAGTGGAAATGAATCAAGTTCTGCGATGCCTTGAAAATTTTGGTGACTCTGCGATTTACAACTTTTCGGTGGAAGATGAAAAGAAGAAAATGGTACTGTTAGTAAATTGGGGATGATTGATCGATGGGAGTAGCCCATTTTCTATGTGCTCTCTTATCTTCATCATTTGTCTTTGATGAAATTTCATTTGATGGATCCCTCACTTTGTTTGGGATCGGTTTGATAGGTAGATGCTAGAAGTTATTGACATGTTTTTTTTGTGGGGTAGTTTTAGTGCGTGTTTTGGAAGCGAGGGATGTTTGTCGTGGAGTCCATGTCCTTTTAAAAGGTTTTTCTTTTAGGTCTTTTTTTATGCACTTTTAATCCCTCAGTGTCCTTACTCCTTTGATGGACACTTCTTTGTTTTTCTCGATATAAAAGGTGCAAAGAAATTATGAGGGATGCTTGCGGTGGAGTCCATTGCCTTTCAAAGTTTTTTCTTGCAGGGTTTTCTTTGTGCACAGTTAAATCATCTCAATGTCCTTTGGCAGAGAGTCCTGTGTTTTTCTCTGTATAAAAGGTGGAAATAAATTATGAAGAAGGCCAAGTTTTATTTTTTTAATCTTGCAAGTCTTACATTGGAAGAGTGAATACCTTGGATAGGGTGGTGAGGAAGGGCCTTAGTGATACATTTTTTGTAGTAGGGATGCAGAGAATCTAGATCAAGTTTTTAGCAGTGCCAGATGACTATGGTCTGTAATGTGCTTTACGCATAGTTTGATCTTTCATTGTCCAGTCAAAGAGATTGTAGAGATAGTTGTGGAGTTTTTTCTTCATTCTGTTTCATGAGAAAAGAGTTTTTGTGACGTGGGGGCGTTTGCCACATTATGGGGATTTGAGGGAGAGAGAAACAATAATATAGTTCGAGAATGGAGAGGTCTCCGAATGATATTTTGGCCCTTTATTAAATTTTATATTTCTTTTAGGGTCTTAGTGGCAAAACCAATTTGCAATTATTCTTTAGCTCTGATCTTACTTGTTTCTATAGGTTGCCTCATTTTTCGTGAGTTTTTTTTAATAGCCTTTGTTTTTTTTTTCTTTATAAAGTTTGGTTTATAAAAGAAAAAAAAATGCTCAGGATGGAAATTTAAGTTGTTTACTACTTTTCTAAGTTTTATTCTATTTTCCTTTTCCCTTGTCTATAGCAAGCACTAACCATTATCATTTGACAGATTTTTAATGATAAGGTGCTGAAAATTAGCGTGAAAAGATCCATACGTACAGCAATCAAATTGCGGAAGAAATATTTTTCCAAGGTGAGTTGCCGGTTTTAATGGTTTTTTAAAAATCTTTTCTTATTAATTGTTTAAACGCACTAATGGCTATTAACCCTTTTTTCTCTGGAGGGCAAAGTAATACTCCTTCAGTTATAAACTGAGTCAATTATCTCGATTGGCTGCTTATATTAAACTTAGATGCTTCATGGTTACGGCCGTTCATTATCTCCATCATCATTTTATTACGTAGGATAAGTTAGCCAGATGAACTTTTTACGGAAAAAATTAGCACCAATCACGTCCTTTTTATCATAATTATTATTTCTTAATATTATAATACTCTTGTTTATTTCGTTGCCCAGTGTGTTTTTTTTTCCTTCCATTTTGGATTATGATTGTAAACTAGGGGGATCACGTGGCATTATATTCATGTAATGTTTTCATGCTATGCTTCTTTTCCAAATATAAAATAATCCAAGTATGCTGAAACTTGGCCCGTATCAGGTAATAAAAAAAAGGAGCTTGCAGTCTCGAAATGAGGACTAGAGCTGCACCATTTATACGACACAACAAAAGTACAACAACTGCAGTTAGTTGAAAATGAAACAGTTGATGAAAAATGCATTGGCAGTTCAAGGATTCAAGCTACGCAACTTGTCTTCTGCCTTAAATCCTTTGTTGGTAATTTTGCAATTGGCTCTTATTTTTATAGCTGTCTTTTGATCAATAGAATATAGACTATATTTTGATTCTTATATTTATGGACAGTATGTTTTCGTGCAATAAAAGTTCTATTAATCCTTGTCTCTCTCATATATTCGTGAGACGGTAATTTTGCAACTGGCTCTTATTTTTATAGCTTGTTCATATTCCAACGTGTTAATATTTTATTGTAAAAATACGCGTCTCAGACTCTCAAATCAATTTCTACTAAGATATATCTCTTCTTTCACAGTGATAAATAAGTTTTGACTCCATTACTCTACTTAAGATTTTAGTAAACTCACTCTCTTTTTTTTCACTTCCTCATTGTGTGATCCGTGCAGAGAATTATGAAATGGGAAGAATATCTTTGCTTTTGTCGTCTACAATGGGCAATGGGAGTTACTTGTGCAGGGACATTGATTTCATATTCAAATCATTGTTTCTTCATGTATGGTAGTGCTGAGGGGAAGTTAGTGTATTTGATTTTTGATAGCTTTTGTCACAAAAAAAAAAGAAGATGAAATATAAAATATGAAGTTGTGCCACTAACAACATTGTTTTACAACTTTCAACTGTGAGTAGAAAAGACGGATTTCATTCTACAGAGGAATTTGTTTTTCCAATGTATGGTTTTAACCTGTGTTCTTGGTTTATTTTATTTTCTCCTAGACAAAGTTGTCTTAATTTCGATTGAACACTGGTATTTCTATTATATTGGGTAAATATTCGAGATATCGTATCTGCTCTACCATCGATTCGAAAGGATTGAGTTCTATGTTTAGCCATTTGCACTATGTCATTTGGTGGTATAACAAGCCCCAAGCCCCTACATTATCAGTATGTAGAGAGTGATCTGAAAGATTCTAGTGTTTAGTATAAATGATTTATTATTATTATTTTTGCTTTTTAATTATTGAACATAGTTTTACAGAAAAGGATTGGTGACGCGTTGGTTTCATTGTTTGGAGGTCATCCAATTCAATACCACGTCACGGATTCGATTTTGAAAAATTGGTATTTGACTCACATTTATTTGAGAACAGTGGTGCCTTCTTTATAGGATTTATGGCCTCCCTCCAGTTTCGACTATGAAAAAAACTATTGAACATAGTTCTCTGGTATTTTGGGGAGATTATTGTTACTATTTGAAGTAAAAAATTGTGGGATTCTTTTTCAGGTTCAAGAAAGCACAATCTCTCAAGAGGAAATATACCAGGGCTCCAAAATGAACCAAAGATACCAACCACTATTTAGTTGAGTGAAATTGTAAGTTCCTTTGATTAGTTTTGGATTTTGGTCTTATCATATGACTGTTTGTTTTGTTTTTGTTTTTTTTTTTGGTTTTGTTTTTAGTTTTTCTGTTTGAGGCATTCACATGAATGGCCATATAACATGTTTTTTCATTTATAGAAAAAAGTTTGAAACTTTACAAAGTAGCAAAATGGAATTGGAACTCAAACTCAAATATGATAAAATACACGTCTCACTTTTGCTATATTTGAAAAATCAAAGAAAGTAAATGAAATGCTGTAACATCTTTAGATAAGAAATTATCTATCCATTATTATTATTGTGTTTTGTTTTTTCTGTAGTGTGAAATTTAGACGAAAATTGTAGAGATTCTTCCTGAAAGAGTTGTCAAATAGAGAGAAGAAATTTGATATTGAAGAAAATTGAGATTTTGAAATTTGAAAACTATTTTTATTATGGATTTTTAGATAAACAAGTCTACAGAGGTCAAAAATTTAGAAAAGGAAAAAAAAAAAAAAAAAAAAAAATCAAATATTGCAAAATTGAATTCTATCACAATAGTCCAAATTTTTTTGAAACTGGTATATTTATAGGATTCAATCTAAGTTAGATATTTAAAATTTTTGTATGTATGAAATATTTTTTAAAAAGTTATTATGATTAAAATACGTATGCTAGAATTTGCCATGTACCGCTAGTTATTTTTAAAAACTATTTCTATTTAAACTTGGTACATTTTTTAAATTGCAAATTGGGAAATAGTGATATACGATTTCTATCCTAACCATTTTAATTGCAACATTTTTTCTAAAATATTTGATTGCCAAATTTTTGTGTTTCTTTTTCTCATATTTTAGAATTATCCTTTGTATTGCGTTAAATTGCTTTCAATCAGTAGAATTGATTGCAGGCAATCAGTTCACTTGATTTTAAGTATGAATATTTTTTTCATTTTACATAGAAACCTATGAATTATTAAAATTACAATGACAAAAAAACCATTTCAACAAAAATAAATGCATTCACTACTATTACAACATGGTATTAAGAGATCGAATTTAAATTATTGGGCTAGAAATTAAGTAAATGAGCTGACAAAGAAGTATTTATGTGGCATTAGTGTAAACTTGATCATTAATAGGTCAATAGTTTTCTGCCTTCAATTTTTGTAATATCAAAAAAAAAAAAAGGAATACATGAGATATTCATGATTTTGAAGTCGCATAATCCAATACCTAACCTTTTTTTTAATTCATCAATATCTTTGTGTATGCTATTATTAGCTATATATATAACTCATCTCACATCAAACATGTATGATCATCAAGAACATTACTTCAAAAGCGTGATGTATAATCTAATAACTAAAAGGTTACAAATTCAAAAGGTTCGAATCTTCAGCCCGCTCATGGTTGAAATCAACCAAAAAGAAAAAGAGAAATGTGATACTAATTTGTGTATAAACATGGAAAGTGTTGATGAAAGTTGAAAGTGAAGAGAAGAAATTCCAAAGTAGAAATAAAACACAAAAAGAGTGAAAGATTGAGACTACCAATATATAGAATTGAAGTGGTTAAAGGGTTGCCTATGTGGTTGAATAGTTGGCCACTAAATTAATTATTCCTTTTTCTACATCTTTAATTATATAATATTTGTTTCTATAAACTTACTTTCTTTATAAGCTTTTGTTTAATTAAAATAATAATAATAATAATTATTATTATTATTATTGTAGGATTACAAAATTTTAGATCTGTTAAAAAAAAAATAGAAGAGAAAAGTACTAAATAATAAGAAGAAAATGAAGAATAAAGAGACGTTTCTCTTTATTTATTAGATCTGTTTTAGTTTGATGGTTTACAATAAAGAATTCATCGTCTATTTATAGGAAAATTAAATTTCTAAGAATGTCCAAATTATTAAAGGTATGTTTGGTTTGATAGGAAAAGTTGGGAAGGGAAGAGAAGGGAAGGATTTTCTTCCATTCCGTTCCCATCGTAGCCAAACATACTTAAAAAAAACAATTAAAATTAACGAACTCTTTGTTTATATAGTTTGTTTGATAACCATTTTGATTTTTCATTTTTTTATTTTTAAAATTTAATCTTATATTTATGTAAATTTTCTACTTATATTTCATCTTTTTTTTTAAGTAAGCTATTTTTTTTACTTTTAAATTTTGATTTTGTTTTTAAACGAGACCTTAATTTTTTGTTTTTGAAATTTAAGCTTGCAACTATACTTTATACATAGTTTTCATTATTTTGATATGTCCATCATTGTGTTAAAAATCAAACTAAAATTTGAAAACCCAGACTCCGTTTGATAACTATTTAATTTTTGATTATTGAAATTTAAGCTTGTATTTTATTCAAATTCTCAACATATGTTACATTTTCTCTTTAGTAAGTATGTGAATTATAACCAAATTCAATAAACAGAAACAAAAAACAAAAATTTGAAAACCATTTTTTTAGCTTTCAATTTTTGGTTTGATTTTTAAAAACATAAGTAAGATTGAAGTATGAAAATAATGAAAACTACGTACGATAGTAATAGTTGTAGGTTTAAATTTCAAAAAAAAAAAAAAAACCAAATGATTATTAAACAAGACTTAAAAAAAATAGCTTCTAAATACTTATGATTGACATGCAAGATGAAACAAGTGAAGAAGTTTTGAGTAAATATAAGCCTAAAACTTCAAAAGACAATAACAATAAAACCAAATGATTATCCGAGGAAAAAAACAAGTATAACTTAACTAACACCAGTGACGTCTTAACGTTCAAATCTCCGTATTTTTTTCTTTGTTGTGTTTTTTTTTTTTTTTTTTTTTTTTTTAATGAAAGGGGCCTAATTAAAATCCTAACGCTTTTTAAATTGAAAGATTCAAAAGAAAGTGGCAATAAAAAAGACAAAAATTTTAAAAAGTATTTTGCCAAATGGTTCGAAATAAATAAATAAATAAATATGCATGGAAAAGAAAAAGGTAGAAAAAGAGTCAAAATTCGGTCCCAAGTGGGGGGTAGAAATGACATTTCACAAGTGAGAGAATCTTTTCAATAACGAAGACAAAGTTCCATACTGCAAAAATTGATTAAATCGTGCATAAAATGACAAATAATAATAAAAAATAATTTCACTTTCTTTAATATATATATATATATATATTAAAAAATAAATCTTATAAACAAAATAAGTTGTAATATTATTTTTTTTAGTTTAATTACCCGATTATTCAATTTCATGCGCAACAAAGTACACAGCAAATATCAATTACTTAAAAATTAAATATATATTTTTTAAGATTAAACAGTATTTATTTTTTCAAAAAATAAAAATAAAAAAAATAAGAGAAGAAAACTCAAAACAATAACCTATCAATTATTTGACTATACATGATACACTGAAATTATGCGTAAGTATAAATTTAAGTGAGGGTGAAAGTGAGAATCGAAAGATTCAATTCTGGTTCGATTTTTAAAATAATATTGGATGATTCAATTTGATATTTTAAACAATCGAAATGTATTTGATTCTTTTCGGTTTTTTATGAAATAACCAATAAAAATTGAACCGATTTGAATATATGAATAATAAAAAAATGTTGATATTTAAATTTGATTGAATAACTAATTTATGGAGTAAAAATATTATAAATATTGAGATACTTTTATTTTTGTTACTAAAATGAAAGTCTTTAACTTAAAATAAAAAATTAAAATTGAGAATAAGAGAACAAAAATTGAAAAAGATACCAAAATTTGTATTGAAATCAAAATCGAAAACTGAATCAAAACCAAACCGTACTAATGATTTTATCTTTTATTAGACGTCGATTCTGACCAAATTTTTGAAAAATATAAGATATTGGTTAGGCTATCGGTTTGACACAAAAACGACAAAAACCGAATTGAAATCGCCCATAAACTTAAGATATAACTTTAATCAAAATTATAAAATTAAATTTTAGTTACAAATTTAATCTTTAAAATTGTAATTTTTTCTGTATTTATTATTATTGTTTTTTTTTTGTATATTTGTGAGTATTTAAGCTAATTTATAGAGCATACATTATTCTCACCCACTTAATCCCACGGACATAGATCTCCAATCTCTTCTAATAACTAGCCAGGCCAAAGGATATAAATTAATTCAAAATTAAAGTTTGTGATTTCATTTCAAAATAATTAAATTTTAGTAGTAGATGTATTATTCTTACAAAATAATTACAAGCGTGGTCAAATTTTAAAATATTAGTATATATAGTTATTAATATTGTATTATAAAAAAAAAATGTGATAATGTTCATTAATATAATACATTAAAAAAAAGTTATATTTATATTATTTTATAAATTTAACTAATTTGATAAATTTTTTTAATATCAATAAATTAGAAATTTAAATTTCCACTTAAATTATTTATTATAGTTTCTTCATCATTAACATATATACATTTATGTTGTTTAGTTGACCACATTTCAATTCCAAAAAAGAAAAAAAAGAAGAAGTTATTTATAAAAAGTTAAAGTCGAAATAAAAAAAAAAGAGAGAGAAAAAAAAAAAAAAGAAAAAAGAAGAAAAAGAAGATTAAAAATGTTTATGTTGGCTGCGAATAAGTTGTTGACACCTTCCGACGTTAAAACTCCAAACCCTTTCTCTGATTGCCGTTTACACAGACACATCTGTTTCATTTCTTTTTCTTTTCTGCAAATTTTTACACTTAATTTTGTTTCTCGAGCTCCATTAACTCTTATTCCCTACAAATCTTTCACCTCTAAATGTTTTTCTTCCCTTTTTGTTTTTGGGTTTTTCATTGATTCACCCATCTATCTTCAATTTTGGTTTTGAGGGCGTTGCTTGCTGTTTCTTCTGGGTGTATTGATTTTGGTGGAAGGAATCTGAATTGGCGGATTCCAACGGTTAATTATGTGGTTTTAGAAGGTGGGTTTTGATTGGATTTGGATTTCGGATTGAAAAACGTTTGAATTGTTGGGGATTTTTGATGGCTAACCCTTCTGGGAACCATCAAGAAGCTGGCCAACCGTCGACTTCTTTCGATGGAGGAAACCCCAGCAACGGTAATTCGACTCCTGTGCCTGCTGCTGATAATTCCAGCTCCGCTCTTGCGATGAAGCACAATCCAGGTATCTCTACGGATTGGACATCTGATGAACAGGTCACTCTAGAAGAAGGGCTTAAGAAGTGAGTTTTTTTCTTGTTTTGTAAGTTGATTGGGATCTAGAAGCTGCTTGAATTAAGGGATTTGGTTTATTTGCCTTTTAAGTTTAAGTTGTTTTTTCCTGTGTTAGTTCATGTGGTTATCTATTACGAGATTGGTCCCTTAAAGTTGAAGTTCTGTTTAATAAGGCCCTAAAAGTGACTAGTAAGTCCCGTATTCAAGTTGAGATGGGCTGAGAGGAGCAATTTTTCTTGTTTAAAATCAATTGGGGGTGAGGGGATTGGAATACATGACGTCTTGGTTAGGAGCACACATTTATGCCCGTTGAACTATTGCTCTTGTTGGCAACGAGAAAGCAATTTGTAATCACTTTAGTATCTTAAAGCTCCTCTTTAAAACGTTTTATTAGCTTAATAGCAACTAAGTTTATGGTATGAATTGATTTTTGAGTTGTGGGAACATGTGCGTGCATATATATGATGTTGGTGAGTTTTGTGGGAATATATATGTTAATGTAGTTTGCTTCGAATGAAATTTATGGTAGTTAACTATTATGGGCGTATGTGGAATATGCTTCTTTGAAGTCTGTAGTCTGAACTTAGAGCTTAGCAACTTGCTGTTCTTTCTTAATATCTGCTTGTTGTCTGAACGTCACCACATGGTTGCATCTGATAATAGTTAATCAATTATTCATGACCATTTGAGTTTACTGGGTGTGGGAAAAACAACCAGTAGAATATTGCTTTGGTATATGATCTTGATTTGGTTTATATGAAATGAAATGACACAGATATGCCGCGGAGTCTAGTGTCATTCGTTATGCAAAGATTGCTATGCAGCTACCAAATAAAACTGTACGAGATGTTGCTTTGCGTTGTAGATGGATGAATGTGAGCTCTTTTTCCCAGTTCTTGCTTTTGTCAACATATAAATTGTTAGTTGTATTAATTAAATTTACCCCAACCTATTAACTTAAGCTTTCAGGTTGATTGGTGATTTACATAATTTAACATGGTATCAAAATTCAGAGCAGGAGGTCTTGAATTCGAATTCTTACTGTGTCGTTTTCCTTCCCATTTAAAATTAATTCCACTTGTAGGTATTTCTAAAAATTTATAAATCCACAAGTGGGGAGAGTGTTAGTTGATATAATTAAATTTATTCCAACCTGTGAGTTTAAGTTTTTAGGTATATTGGTGATTTACATAATTCAATATAAATTCTTGGCAAGATTCTTGTTGATTGAGTTGCAATTCATGCATACATTAGGCTGTTAATTGATCAGAAATCACTATTTGCAATTGCAAAGAAATATATCCAAATTAGTGTGGCTCGATTTCATGATTTGATTCGCCTTTGCTTCAAGCTTCATGAAGTTGTTCTTGCTTTCCTCTAGGTCCTATTAAACAAAGTAGGTTCAAATACATATGCATTCTAAATTGCATATCTTTAAATGGTCTGAATGTCATTGTATCCGTATAATTACCCTCATCCCCCTTTTGACAATTATGGATAAAAAGTGATAACAATTAATCATATTTTCTCTGTTTTTTCAATCCAAAAGAAAAAAACTTTTCCCCTTTTACACGCTAGTGAAAGCCAGTTTATTTATATACTTGCGTTATTTTTTTTTTTGTATGCCGTTGTTTTTGGTTTGTCTATTTGGATATGGCATGGATTGCACTCTATCATCACCTATGGACATCTACATGCTTTTATATCACCATTTTTAGGTTTCAATTTTATTCATACTCTCTCTATTTCTCTTTGGTTCTTTTATTTTTTTCAGAAAAAAGAAAATAGCAAGAGAAGGAAGGAAGAACATAATCTATCCCGAAAGAATAAAGATAAAAAGGTAAATTGTAAATTATTTGTGCTTCTTTTCCTCTTGCAGGCTGTAGTGTATCAGATTCATAGGTTGGTCTAATGGTCAAATAAGGTTTTCATGATGATAACAATGTACTCAGAGACTATGAGTTCAATCTATGATGCCTACCTACTTAATAATTAATTTTCTGCGAGTTACATTGACAACTAAATGTAGTATGGTTAGAAAAAAAGCTTGTAGTGTATGTGTTAAATCTAATTAACCTCAAGTATCTCATAAATGGCTGTCTCTCTCACTTCTAGCGAGTGATTAAATCTGCTGCCGATTTGAGCTAGAAGTAAAGTTTATGCTGCTAATTGGTAGCTATAATCTTAATAGCGTGGGGCACTAAACTGAACAAGGAAAATTAACTGTCTTCAGCAAAATAACAACTCTTCCTTAATGAAAATATCTCTAACCAACATTATAAAAGTTCCATTGTTGCAGATAACATTATATTAGATGTTCTTTATGTAATTGGATTACTTTTTCCCACTATTTTCATTCCTTGAGTTTTACGTTCAAAGTATATTTTTAATGCTATTATCAAGGATAAAACTAAATATATTGGGGCAAAACTCATAATAGTTTATACTCATTACTCGTTCAAATTGTTTTTTCTTGGTAAGAATCATTCAAATTGTAAGTGCTTTATGTCTTCTGGGATTATTGTCGGTTTCTTCATGGGGCACTTTGTTTGTTCTTCATTGTTTTATTTCTTTTTTTCATCTTATATTGTTGGGAACTATTTCCTTTTTGGTTTGGCTGCTTGTTCTTTTTACTCTTATGGGGTCTGTTTCCTAGAACTTTTTATCTTCTACTTTTTTCATATATCAATGAAAATCCAATGACTGCTAACCAACTGCATGAAGAACTAATCCCTTTTATTAACATCCACCAGAACTAGTAAAATTCATTATAAAAGCCAATGAATATTTAAGTTGGCCATTTCTTCCATGGAAAGCCTGTCCATTATTTTTGGCATGCTCATAGAGCTGGGGAGTGATATTTTTCTTTGTTTCAGGAAAGAGTATCTGACCCTTCAATGAAGTCTGCACAGGTTGCAGCTAGGCCTAATGTGCCTCCTTATGGGATGCCTATGATTCCCATGGACAATGATGATGGCGTCTCTTTTAAAGGTTTTGTTTCTACACTCTTCCTTCATCTACGTGTTTTGGGCTGTTGCAGCTCCCTGTCTTCACCCTCTTGACATGAAGGATGGGAGTAAATTTCACGATCTCTTATTAATAGACATGTACTGATGTAGGTAGTGTTACTAAAAGAAAGAAAAAACGTGTAGCTAATAAATCATTGAGTTGAGTCATTATTCAACTTTCTTGTTTTTTTGTATGTCTCATTGTATTGTTCTTTCATTCTTTTCTCAACGAAAGTTTAAAAGTTCGGTTTCTTATAAAAAAAAGTAAAAACAAGAAAGTTGAATAATGACTTTTACTAGCTCCCTTCCTTCAAGCAGGTTGAATGATGGTACATTTAGAAACCACTATCTATATTGATATCAAATAACCAAGAAACTACAACATAAACCAAGTTTTGATAGGAACGTGGAACCTCCCATTCTCTAGGAAGGGAGACATAGGGACCCTGGTATTAATTTGTTTTTGATCCTCAATCTTCCCCTCTCTTATATTCACAATCACAACTTATGAACTATCAATGTATTCGTTTGCTTATTTGGGGAGAGAAATGCAAGAAGTGAAGTTGGGGATGGTAAAGGGAAGAGGAGAGAGATGTATAAATTAGTTACTTTGTCCCTTTTTCTAAAACTTTAGGGAACCCTTTGATGGATGAAAATATCTAATATCTCAGTGGATACTGTCCCCGAGGGGTGGCACCATGGCGAAAGCTTGAGCTTTGAAGGTGTGCTCTCTCAAGGTACCAAGTTTGAAACTCACCGATGACATTAATTTGTAGATACCTCTCGTGTCTCCATTCTTCCGATGTATCCCTATGCCGTAGCTTAGGGATAGGCTAGTGGCGTCCCCGGATTTAGAGGAGCATAAGCTCCAAGTTCTTGGGTCATAAAAAAAAAAGAAATTTTAGTGGAAACTTTACTTCAAGATAGCTAGTGATTTGATTTCCCCAACACAACAAATATTTACGGAAAAGTGGTTGATGGAAAAGTCAATGTCTTAGTGGAAACTTCACTTCATGGTAGCTAGTGATGTGATTTCTCCCATAAATGCTTACAAAAATGGAAAAAGTGTACGAGGATTTCAGTAGTTGATAATGCTAATTCTTTTTTGGACCAAATGAAATAAGTGGACCTTCTTCAAAACCTTAGATTGGCCGACCACATTTACTAAGGTGGCATATCCAATGTATAGTTTACTAAAATCCTCTTGTTTCAAGCTCTAGAATTCTCAATAACTGTGAAATGGAGAAAATGTTCTCAAATATATTCAGTGAGAATGCAAGGTCCAAATGCTGCTTATTGTTTTTTTTATAAGAAAAGATCTTTCATTCTGGTGAATGACAGACCTAGATCCATTTCTGAACAAGGTCCTTGCTAAGAAGGGCTTTGGGTATTAGTGGAGATCATGGATGTGGAGTTGTATCAGTCTCAGATCAGTAAGTATTCGATTTGGTGAATGTCAGACTGAGGGGTAAGTTTTGTTTTTCTAGAAGTCTCGGGCAAAGGGACCCTCATTCGCTCTTTATGAGGAAATGTGATTAAGGTGGATGAAACTTGGGGTGGAAGTTCAACTTCCAAGTATCCTGTATAAAATAAGCACGTATTGATAATTATAATCCCTTGCATGTGAATGGCTTTTCAAAGTTCATACTAGAGGAAGAGAAAAAGCTATATATTTTCTTTAAAAAGAATTCCTTGGCCACTTAATGTGTAGTGTGCATAATATTTCATTTGGTCTTTGGATGCTTTCAGCTATTGGCGGTACAACCGGAGAGCTTCTTGAACAGAATGCGCATGCCATGAATCAAATTTCTTCTAATCTTGCATCTTTTCAGGTGAAGAACTTGGCTCCCTGGATGTTGTTTTAGCATAATATAAGTTTAAGCGAGAATTTAGTTTCAACATACCTCAAAAAGTGCTAATTGTAAGCTTTAAAACCATTTCTAGATGACCCTGAGCATTGTTTTCTTCCAGTCATCTCTGATATATTTACTTCTGTACAAGACAACAGGATTTGCGCTATCTGTTATTTATGAATCAGAGTTACTCTGGAGTTTTTTTTTTCCTCTCGTATAATTTCTCTAAACTAATTTTTCCTTTTCTTTTTTCTTCTTAAATTGAAATTTCTTTGCTCAAAGCATCTTGTCTTTATAGTTTTTTTGTAAAAATTATCTTTTTAGTCCCTATGTTCGAGATGAGTTTCTATTTGGTCCCTATGTTCTAAATCAAACACTTTTACTTCTGACATTTCAATAATGCTCCATTTTAGTCCTTGAGAATCGTTAACTACTCGATGTGATTGACTAAGATAATGTCTAGACTAATTCTAAAGTTTAATATATTGTTGAAGCGATTATTTTGACTTGTGAATTAAATTTTTAAAGAATAAAGTATAAAAGTAAACTCAAAAGACACACGAGGACTAAAATGAAGCATTATTGAAATGTCAGGGGTAAAAATATTTGATTTTGAAGCATAAAGTCCAAATAGAAGCTACACAGAGACTGAAAATGTATTTTTCCCTTATCTTTTCAATGTTTGTTCTGTTGGAGTTCCATTTATATAGAACCTCATGAATTTTGGGTGATTTTTCATCCCTCACTTTTGTATATCTCTTTCCTCTTGAAACTTCACTTTTCAAGTTATGCTTAGGGGTGAAACTTTTGCCTGTCTCTTTGGTGTGTTTGGAACATGGGAGATTCCTCAACTCTTGTGTTCCCATTTGCACAAGTAAAATAGTGTTGTTTTCTTTCAAGGGTGAAGTTTATTTACATTGCAACTTTCTTGCCCTTTTTTAAATCATTTAATAGTTAACTGCATTTCCCAAGGCTTTCATGTGTGTCAGTTACTGTTCATTCAGTTACTGTTCATTCAAACACCTTCTTTCTCTAACTAAACAGGGAATGTGGCTGCAGGGAGGATATATTTGTTCATTTGATAATAGAAATTTAGATGTACTGATTTTTTATTTTTTTGAATCATTTCTTGATATACAACATAATGTTTGAACTAATTGTTTTTTTTTGTTTTTTTTTATTTAGATACAAGATAATATCAGTCTCTTCTGCCAAACGCGGGATAACATCCTCAAAATAATGAACGAGTAAGTAACATTACCCCGACTGCTTTCTCAGTCTCCCTCCAGTTGAGCTATGCTTCCCTAACTTTTCTCAATTGTACCCTCTCAATTTATATTCAGAATTATACTATTAGTGGAGTTGGAGTTTCTTTTTGGTCCTAACTTCCAAAATTATTCAGCCCGTGCTGTTAGTAGTTTTCTCAATTGCCTTTCATATCCTCTTATTACGAAGTGCATTAGTCTTCCTGGAGTTAAGCTGGAAGCAAAATTAAAAAAAAAAAGTAAATAAACTTTTGAATATGAGGATACGAAAGACAAGAAATGAAGATTTTTGTAACATCTACCCTTATTTGGAAAGATTGGTAAATATTATTTTGTTTGATAAATAAAGAATAAAAAACTCTAAACTCAAGGCTTTATTTGTTTAAGGTTAGTAATATTTTTTTAAGAACTAATCAACAGGCGCTTTATAGGAAAGTCTACTTGTAAGTGCAAATCTAGGTGTCGCTTTGTTATTGACGGTGTCCGTCCAGATTTTGGCTTGTCCTCCTTTACATTTCTTAAGCGTCTTAGCTTTTTGGGTCAAGCTCAGTCTTTTCGATGATCACAATTAATTAATTAATTATTGTTGTTGTTATTTTAAGGAAACAAAAACCATTTCATTGATGTTATGAAAGGGTTTCAAAGGGGGAGAGTGAGCCGAGTGGCAGATAACAAACATGACTATCCTCTGTTATGAAGTTTTCTTGCCGTTTATCCTATTTTCTGGCAATTGTTTGGTTGTGTTTCAAAGGAAGTTCATCCTAATTTTACAGAGGGTCTTTGGTGCTTAGTGTAAACAATATTGAGACTGAAAAGTTGTCGTACTTTTCTTATTAGAAATAATACCTTTATATAGAGTTTACATCTTAAACCTAATCCTAATCTTAATACTAAACCTAATATACTAACTTTAACACTCCCCTTCAAGTTAGAGCAAATAGTCTATCATGTCAAGCTTGTTACAGAGGTAGCTTATCTGCGCTCCATTCAATGCTTTGGTAAGGAGATCACCTAACTGTTCTTCATTCTTCGACATAATTCTGTCGAGATCAAACCTTTTGTTGTATCTTCTCTCGAACAAAATGACAATCTACTCCAATATGGTTGGTTCTTTCATGAAATATTGTATTTGAGGCAATATGTATAGCTGCTTGATTATCACACCATAACTTCGCAGGCAGAGTAGTCTTTACTCCAATTTTGTCCAAGAATTGGATCAACCACATAACTTCGCACTTTGCTTGAGCTAGGACTCTATTTTCGGACTCAACACTAAAGCGGGATACTACATTCTAGGAAGCACGGATACTTCTATTTTGACAAAGTATCCATGTCGGACACGTGTCAGACACTGATACTTCTGGACACTCTTCGGACTCGTGTCCAACACTCAAAATTTCGTGTCCTCTTTTGTTATTATTATTTTAAATTTCGGACACTTCACAAACACACCATGGCCACTTCATGGACACCTCATGTAAGACTTATTTGTTTCAAGTTGGTGGTGGCTGTCGACGACGACGTCCACTGAAGATAGATGGACTAAAAGAAAAAAGGAAAGAAAGATAGAAAATAGAGTGAAGAAGAAATGAGGTAAAAAACTTAAGTATTTTGAGATTGTTAAATGTCGGCTTATAAATTTAGATAGATGGACTTTTAGTATGCATTTACAGAATGATGAGATTTTGTTCTTTATTAGATTTTAATGGACTCATATAACTAACTACGTGGCTTAACTTCATATGTATCTTTGTTTGAAATATTTTTTATAGTTAGTAATTTTTTTTTTAATTTTTTGGATTTTATATTTTAATAGTATATCATATAAAATTATAATTAATAATGTACTCTAGACATATCTGCGTCCTACATTTTAAAATAATGACGTGAACGTATCGTGTCGTGACTGTATCTTCTTAGGTATCTGTGTCTCGTGTCCGTGTCCGTGTCTGTGCTTCATAGGATCTAATCATAGGATAGGACAATGCCAATAGTTGAGAGGACCTCTACAGCTAATTTCTTTGATTCAGCATTCTGGTGAATTGATGGAACAATTCTTCACTAATGTAGTTCTAGAAAAAGATTAAAAAAAGCTCTAATTCATCTGAATCTTCATACTTGTAGCTTGAACGAACTGCCGGAAGTAATGAAGCAGATGCCGCCTCTTCCGGTGAAGGTGAACGACGAGTTGGCCAACACGATCCTTCCGCCGACGGCTCATTCTATGCAATAATGAAAAAACTTCAACAAACACTGGTTCAACAACAACACACTCTCCCTTTCAAATCACTTCCTCAGCAAGGAAAGGGAAGTATATTTTCTCAACTGAACTTACCTTCCCAATTCAGAATTTTCTGCATATTATCAAATTGTTTAGTCGACATGATTTCGGTTCACAAAGTTATTCCTCCTTAATTAATATTTTTTCCTTTTTTTGTATTGCTTTAGCATATATGGATTCATACATTAGTTTTAAGGGGTAGATTGTAACTTAGATGCTGTTGTGTAATAATTAGGAATGATTTTCATTTTAGTGGTCTGGGAAATGAAAAGTAATAAACAGTGGTTGAATGCCATTATTTGTATTCCTTGTTTCCTTCATTTCGTTATTCGTTTTTGCATCGAATTTTGTTCGTTCCGGTTGTGTAGAACTGACTAATGTCGTTTTGAACATTGAGGGAAGGAGTGATTCGAATCCATGCACCACTCGTTCGTTGGGATTACACTAATGTCGCCTAGCTTCGGTTGACCTCAGTTTAGATGTAGATTCTTTCGTTTTCAATACATTTACTTTTCTGCCCATTTTTTCCTATTGATTTTGAAATGGAATGCATCATTTGCAGAGATCTTACCTGGATGACAAAGAAACCCAATTATTTGTAAATATTGTACCTTTTTGCATTTGACGAGTTTGAGAGAATTTATGGCTTTGATACCATGATAATTTTTTCGCGAGAATACATGTCAAATCTACATTTCAACTTGAATATACACCGCAACCCATTTTAAGTAATAACAATATCAAAGTTCTAAGTTGGAGGTAGCTGTTGAGATTAATTTGTATGGTGATTCCAAAATTTTCTTCTTTTTTTTTTTTTTCGTCTTCGGTGTCTGATGAGGTCACCGAGGTGTATAAGGGAGCAAAGCTTCAAGTTTTTTCAACAATATGATTGTCAAAATCGGCAGTAAATGTATAGATTTAAAAACTGTATGAATTTTAAAATTTGATTTTTCAATACTTTTCTATAATGAGTTTAATAACGTACAGATTGCAAAATTGTGATGTAAAACAAACTTTTTGAGTATTGTTTTCCATAATCAAGTAACGATGATAGAAGAAACTTTATTCTTGTTCCAATCCAACAAATTGTTAAATATCAACGTTAAGATGTAAGATGTATGTGTGTCTCGATCTCATTATTATTATTTTTCTATTATCTTTCCAGTTAAAATAATTAAAAGAAATTTATAAAACTAGTCAAATCTATAAAATAATTATAAATGTAGTTATTTTAAAAAAAATTAGTAAATGTAGCTACTGCATTAATGACTATTATCACGTAATTTCTTATAATACATTATTAATGATTATACATGCAAATATTTTAAATTGTGACTATATTTGTAATCATTTTGTGAAAATAATACATCTAATACAATTTTCTATATTGATACCGGTGAGCTATTGCTCTTCTTTTTTGATATACCGAATAGTTGGATCTCATTCTCATATGAAGTATGCACAACATATTGGAAAGCAAACAAGCTATCTCACTATATATATGCGTAAAACTTTAATATAACTTTTCCAATTAATAGTGTTTAGAAGCAAACAAATACCAAAAATTATGTTCATGTGTGCTAAAGTTTTTTTTTTCTTCTAATTATACGTATGTGCATAATTAACTATTAAAAACACTTCATTTCATCATAAACCTTCTTAAATGAACAACGATAAGTAAACATGTTTGCGAAGCAGGACATGACAGGTTGAAGAATGACTTCTCCTTCCAGCCCTTGCAAAATTTAATTTTTTTACGCGGGGATCAAACGGCCTAACAAGGACTAGTTTCACTTAAGGAATTTTTCTATTTAGTTTTTTTTTATATATATAATAATTTCAAATAATTAAATTTTCATGTTATAAATAAATAAATAAATATATATATACATACACACACTCCATTTTACCAAATTATATATTTTTATTAAAATTAAAGGTGTAAAAAAGAAACAAAGAAAGAAAAATATAAATGGAAAATTGAAAAACAGAATGAGGAATATATTCTAGTTACACGTCTTTGTTTAGTCTGCGAGAATTTTTTTCACGATCACGGATCCCTTTCCCTACTCCAGGTTAGAAGTGGGTCCCACGGGATCGATAAACATTTCTAACCTAAGAAAATAATTTAGATAGCAGCTAAGAATTAAAAAAAAAAAAAAAAAAAAAATCATATTTGTTAGCATAGCACCCCAATAAAGAAGATAGAGGTTTGAAGGGTTGATTTTTATGAACAAAAGAATAATTACAGTTGAAATTCTGAAAGCCTTGTGGAGTGGTCATAGCTAGTTTCCCAAACCCACTATATATTTCAAACATTTCTTTTATTTCCAATATTGTCTTAGCTCTGCCTTTATATGTACTCCAAACAATAAAGCCTTTTTCTTTTCTTTTTTTTTTTTTTAATTTTTATTTTCTTTTGCTTAAAACAATTAATAATAATAATAATTAACCTATTGCAAATATGTTGACGTCGGCTAATGTAAAATATACGGCAATATATATATTTAATACATATTATATATGGGGTTAGTTTTCAAAAAAAGTACACGGAAAAGTGTGAAAGACGGTAATTTTCCACTTTTTGACTTTGTCAAGGATAGCATTAAGTTTAGTGCTATTTTTTATTTATTTATTTTACTTGACTATTCTTTTTTTTTTAATTTTTAATTAAATTATATATATATTTTTTAGTTAAATATCATTTTGATTCTCTTTCACATATGTAATATCTTGATCTCTAAATTTTCACATCAATTTAATTTTTACCTTTGTTAAATTTTTAATAAAAAAATGTAAAGATCGAGAAATTGAAATATATTTCTCGTCTCATACCTCATTTAGCTGACACACACACACACACACACACACACATATATATATATATATATATATATATTTCTCCGTCTAAACAGCGATT
>JBBMEG010000022.1:12742276-12755206 GCA_037832605.1 Cyclanthera cordifolia
ACAACCTTCTAATTTGGTAGCTATCCAATAGCGTTTGAAAATGCCAGAAATTTGATAGAAATTAAATTACAAATTTTTTCCGAATTTTACGATCTCTGCATTATCAGAATTAACAAATTTAGTTTAGTCTTTTTGTAATTAACAAATCTACTTGAGTTAAAATTTTAGAATTTTGTTAAGACAAAAATAAAGCAATTAGTTTTTAATAATTTGTTTCAAATCTACCTTGATTTTGTAAAAAGCTTAAAAACTATCAGTTTTCACCAATTTGCCATTGGTTTATATTAGAACCCATTTACTTGGCCACTTTTCATTTGAAAATAGGGAAAAGTGAATGATTTCAAATTTGTTGAAATTACATAAAACTGAACCGTTCACCTATTCTCTTAGTCTATATTTTAATTAGAAATTATATGAATTGAGTTAAAAGAATTTTTTGTTATCAACTTAAGTTTTGAGTTGGCAAATTTAATAATTAATGCATTATAGCAATCTAACTCAATCTTTATAATTTTGCAGAGTTTAGTTAGATTACATCCATCATTAAGTTGTTGTTTTTCTTTTTAATTCAAAGATATATTTATTTTTAATAATATAGAAATCAACACAATCATTTTCATTTACAATTGAACTTTTGTGAAAAATACATTCTAGACTTCAACAATATTTTATAAAGAATTAGAGAGTAAAAAGTCCAATAGTTACCTAAGAAAGTAAAATAAATATACACGTGCGATTATATTATAAGTAAAATAATACTTTTTAAATATTATTAATAAATTTGTTTTTGAGCAATTAAAAAAAAATCAACAAAGAAAGTAGTAACATTTATAGTTAGAGATATTACATTACAGCAAGTTAAATGATACCATGAATGTTTTCATTTCTTTGATCCTTACCCCATTTACAATTTTCTATATTTTTAAATTTTCTATATTTATTTAATCTTTTACTGATTTATTGATATTTATTCAAATAAGTATTTCATTTTCGTTATAATTAACTACTTTTTTTTTTTTTGGATATTATGAAAAAATTAATGAGAAAAAAAGAAAGAATTAAATGATTTTTTTTTTTGCAATTTATCACCGCAAGAACAGAAAAGCCATTCTCTGACCTTCACTAACCCTATTGACATCTCTAATTGTAGTTTAACTTGACTTGTAACAAGCTTTCTTGAGAGGATCTCTGTTACCTTTATATTTTACATTCAAACAAATTATTTTTTCAAATTGACGAATCTTAAACCAAACTACCTGTTTATCGATTTGATTATGTTTATAATTTGAGAGGTTTCCTTTTTAGTTTGACTCTCAAATCAGGTTGAACATAAGGGTTTATACCCCTAGTTCAAGGACTCGAGTGTGAAAAAAAAAAGAAGAGAGAAGTTAATACTAGAACTATTATTTATCAATATCAGTCCATACGTGATCAAATCTGAGTTCAATTTCAGGACCAGCAATAATTCAAACACAAATTATACTAAGTGGTTAACTGCAAAACCCTCCTAAATGTGCAATTCTCAATTCAAGAATTAAAGGCAGTAGTTTTGAATATTACAGCCAAAATGGTTGGATGTCCTTTGAACCAATCATCAATAAATTTCCTCACCCAAGTGAACTGAATGTGGACTTTCAAACAGCCTCATAGCTCATCCTGAAATCACCAATGAGTTTGACAGGGAAAAGTCAGTTAATTACAAGGATTTACTATATGTTTTTTGATCCAACGTCAACATAGACTACAACTACTTGATCCATTAGAAACAAAGTTCAGAAAATTGAAACTTTCAAAGATCTATTCCGAAGTTAGTGGGGAGTGACAACTTACATGGTAGTCATCAAAGTTATGGCGATCCTGCAGAGTAAAATTCAAGATTAGACTTTCTTCTTCCCGTAGAAATTACTACAAAATTGAGTATGAACAGCGCATGTTCTTTGTATGTAGAAAGCGGCTTAATCTTGAGAGTTGGAAATTAGAGTGCAAACCAAAAAGAATTAAACAAATATATATATACACAAACATATATATGTAACAATGAATTAAATAGGAGAGAACTTTGAGCAGCTTAATGTGAATAAAGAAACAAACTCAAATTAAAGAAACATATTACATATTATAGATGATAAATTATAGATGAGATATGTTAAATTTGATAAATACCCTTCTATAGTTCCTCCTTCTATCTCTATGGCGATGGTCTCTTTCCCTTCTTCTCTTTTCACCTTCCTCTCGAGCCCTTTCAGCCTCCTACACCAACTCATTTTATGTTAAATTGATAAAATTGTACAGCCAGACTTCAGTGAAAATAATTGAGGCACACGTAAGCTGATCCAGACACGGACATATTTAAAAAAAACACTAAATTTTTCACCTTTTCTTCCCTGGCCTTCCTTTCTTTCTCTGCTTCCTCAAAAGCTTCCTTTTCAGCCTGAAACGGTAGCATATTGGAGTTGACAACTCTACATTCAATCATGGAAATGACTGCTGCTAGTTTCTTTTTCTTTTTCCTCCTAGTCCTTGTGTGTGTATTTTCTTTTCACATTTTGGGTTGGTGTGGGTAGATAGGAAGTAAATTTGAAAAGCTCCTCCAGCTTGGCACTGTCCAAAATTAACTTTCTAGAAAATAAAACTCATACCTCCTGATTCCTTGCAAACGTATCAGCAACAATTTCCTTAGCGTACTGTGGGTCATCGCATATCAAAATGTTGTCAAAAACCGATCCAGCTTTTACCTGCAATGTATTAATTAAAAATCAGACATTAAACACATGCTACACGACATAATTAAAAATGTCAGTTAGTGGAGACACGTGAGAGTTATTATATGACTAAAGGAGACATTTGTAGAACAGATTTTATTCAAGACAAAAAAAGAATCAAATAACAATAATCAGGCAAATCATGAGGATAGGCTTATTTTTCACTTTCATTTTGACAATGGATCAACTTTTTGGAAAGGAAAAAATAAAAAAGATATCTACCTGCCAAACTTCAATTCCCACATATTTTATTGGTTTTAGCACGTAAAGATTAGGATCGTCTTCAAATTCTGGATAAATAAATAAAAAAGTAGTAAGACGTCTTGGAATGAGAAGAAATGACTTAGACAGCCATCATGTGGCTCACATACTGCAAGTTTGTTCACAAAAAAGAACACTTAACAACTTGAAGAAGTTATTGAGCCTAAGATTTTACAAAAAAGAACTCTTAACAACTTGAAGAAGTTATTGAGCCTAAAAATTTACTGTTTCATTTGTACAAAAAAGAACTCTTAAGTCTTAACAACTTGAACAAGTTATAGAGCCTAAGAATTTACTATTTCACTAGTTATCTAAAATATATATTTTTTATTTTTTATTGACCCGGGAACTTGGAGCTTACGCTGCTCTAAACTCGAAGCACCACTGACTCATCCCTAGGTTGCCGCATCAAAATACATCAAAAGAATGGAGACACAAGAGATGTCTACAAATTAATGTCACAGGTGAGTTTCGACCTTGAGATCTTAAGGGGAGCACAATTCATAAGTCCAACCTTTCGACCATTGAGCCGCCGCCGCCGCCACCCCCCCCCAGGACTTGTATAAAATATTGAATAAACATCCATTTTCAAGCAGTTTGATTGCATGGAGCAACTCTATTTCCACTTGTACTAACAAGAGAAAAACCTAAAATATACATTCATTATGATTCCATGAAATTATGAACGGCACTTTTTTGTCTCAAATGCCTTCTTCTGCCTGTAACTGAACAACTGACAAGAAATATACCTGGATTATCAATCCATGGAGTCCTCCACTTTCCCTTGTAGTTGGGGTTTTTGACTTTCTGTATAGCATGCCATTAAATAAATAAGAACTTCTGCAGAACACAATTCAATAAAACATATATACGAAAGCACTTAATGCACCTTACGCTTCCATGGTCCCTTGTATGCAGGATTTGGAACCTTGGGTGCCTTCCATAAGCCATCCTCATCCTCATCCCAAGTATCAGGCTATTTAATGAACATCAAAGAAAACAAATATATCAAAAGTTAAAACTCTTTTACGAAGGAAAACTTTTCCAACATAATTTGTTGCTACTAGAACCCTAAGCAATTTGAGAAGGATAAAGAGTCGAGTTTCATCACATTGCAAATGCAAAAGTATCAACGAACCTCTTTTGCCTTCGGATCAGGGATCTCAGCAGGAATTGAATCGTAACCCTAAATAAAGAATGAAATTTTCAATTTAAACCTACAAACAAAACAACCTTCTAACACTACCATCAGGCAAAAGCATAGCTACACTACATACCTCCGGTTTAACATCATTAGGATCCTCAATGTATTCTCGATCATCCCAGTCAGCAGGCTGCATAGTAAAGGGAATTTATACAACTGCATTATGTATATTTGCAACGAAACCATTCGGTATATCTTTGATACTGAACTCTGAATCTTTAACACCAACACGTGGAAGTTGCATATTAATGAAAACTTATTCAAGGACTACAATTTTTTAGGCAGATGATATTGGACGATAATAAGAGCTTACTTTCCACATCTGAGGACCATATTTATAAAAAAGTACTCACAAGTATTATATAAGTTTATTACATTTGAAATTAAGAACTCCAAATAGCACCTTTTTTGCATTAACATCTTTGATTTTCCTAGGTGGAAGGATGTCCCAATCACTGTACATGCTTCCGGAATCTCGTTCTCGATTATCAACAAGGATACTGTAACTAGCATCCGGCCTAAGAATGAATGTGTAGAAATGAGTTAATTTGTCTGCTTCGCATTGCAAATCCTTCTTTATGGGATAATTCTGCCCTTGGTAAGAAAGTATCACGTGGAGTTTTTTTGTCTGTGAACCACATAAATCTGGTCCAAACATCATACTGCAAAAATAGGTAATAAGTCATCTTCATTGGTTTATATAATAACTTTTATGCTAACAATTTCAAGACCATTGAAAATTCACAAAATTAAAGAAGTATAAAAAATAAAATTCAACAGTTAGAAATGAAAAGGTTTCGTCCTCCCTCTACAAAAGTGTATACATGTTGACAAACCTGTAAGGAGTATCACCACCATATTTCTTCTGATTGACATAACCAGAATGAAGCTTGATGTAACCTCCACCGCATTCTATATCCTGTTCAAATTTGATAGAATACTGAACCACTAGAGTTCTATTTTCATTAGTGAACTCTGGTACCTTCGCAGATATAGCGAAGTGCTTAGCATCATTGTAAGTCTGAATACCTACAAAATTTCGAGTCATAATTCATAAGCATCTGCTATAACTTTTGCAGACATCATCATAACGAACTAATAATCCGCTTATAGAAATACACAAAACAGAAATGGAAAAAAATAACTTGAATAAATGTTCTCGAAAATCAATATCCAAAGAAAGAAGGAATCACATTACACAAATATAGTCCAAGCTAGAAATTTACACATATGACCCTATTTATTAAAAATAAAAAAATATGAAATAAAAATCTCGTCAATGAATCAATTTGTTGAACTCATAAAATCATGATAAATCTCAATATCGTTATTAATTATTAAATCAACGAGTGTCTTAATCAGCTTACACGCATTTTGACTATTTTCATGAGACATCCTCCTTGACCCTAAAATTTTAGATGTCAAGAAAACTTGTAGGAACTTCATCATATATATATTTATCATGGATTGAACACATCTTGTAATAATGAAGTGGCTCTACAATATTTAGATATCAAGGAAAATAATTTATATGTATGTAATCATCATAAATTGAATTCATTCCCTGTTATTTCACAAAGGTCTTCTTGACCACTAGGTTACTCCGTCATGGTTGATAAATTCAAGTTTATAAGAACGAACAAGCAGCTATTTTTAACAAAGTAACGCATAGTTGATAAATACCTTTATCATCAGGATCTCCAGGCCACTTTCCGGCTGTATACTTAAATGTCCCAGCTTTTCCTTCACTTCTTTTCCAGTCAGATAAGACCCAACGACTCTTCCATCCATCTAACCCCACAGAAAATAATATTACGTATGTCATCAGATTACAAAACCTAACTAATTAAAAATTCAGATTACAAAACCTAAGACTGCTCAACGTTTCCATACATAGAGCCTTTAAATCACATTCAAAAGTGGAGTATAAAAGGCCATACACCGCCGGGTTACTTCCACTAAAACCAGAGAAACCAAGTTTTCCATTTCTACAACATAATAACAAGAGGAAAAATCTTTATCGTGCAGTGCCCACATCCATCTCTCAAAATCGGATCGAACAATACACTTCACATCAATCGCGCAAAACAAATTCAAAAAGAACAGAAAAAAAAAAGAACAAGAAAACGAAACTGAATTCTCACAAATAAAATACCGCAAATGCATCAAGGAGCGAACAGATCAAGACAGAGGTGCCGGATTATTGTATAGGGCGAGAGATTGGAGGACTTACCTTCAAACCGCTCCTCGAAAATGATTTCAGCTAGAGTGGAGTGGAAGGTGAAGATGAAGTTGATTGCTAGAAGTAGAATGTAAAGCTTCATTGCTGGAAGAAGCTGAAGCTGAAGCTTGAGCTTGAGAGTAAAGTCCCCCACTACTAAGGCAAGTCAAAAATCAACAATCTGAAGATCGGAGGTAGAAGAAATGGCGCTCTTTTAATTCTCAGTTCTTTTCTCTTCTTTTATTTTCCTTCTTTTTTTTTAAAAAAAACTTTAATCAATAATAAATATCTCATAATATTCTCTCACTTCGACCATGACGTCTTACACCTCTTTAAAAACTATTTCCTTTTTCGTTTTTTATTTTTTGAAAATAAAGTTTCTTATTTACTCAATTATATTTTCCAATCTCTATACAAATTTAAAATTTTCTAATCAAATTTCATAACTCAAACCCAAATATTTACAAATTATTTTTTTAGTAACAGTTAAAAGAAATAGCTAAATATAAATTTTAACATCATTAATGGTTTTTTTGTTTTGTTTTGTCGGTATATTTATATTTAGTTTAATAAAGAATAGTGATAATTGTTAGAGTGAGGATAAATCAGCTGACACTATTGACATATTAACATTCACTCGATCAATAATTCGAATTTTCGTAATGCTCTCTAATAAGATTCGAAAGCTTGTTTGAATATAGTTTAGAGTCGAAAATAAGTTAAATGTACAGAAAATTCTGAATTAAATAGATTTAAAATGTCAACAAGAAGACCTTTAACCATGTATAAAATTGTGTTGCGAAATATTTGTGTAACTTTTTTTTAATACAAATTAAGAGTGAACCACGAACCTTACAAAGGCATAAACTACTCCCATCTATTTGTTTAAATCTCATTACAAAACCAGCTCTTGGAAACTCTTCGTCGGTTGGTGGCGGCGAGCCGGCGACGGTGAAGTGGATCAACTACAGTCCAGACAACCTACATCCTTTCTCATGGTTTTTCACCGATACACGCTGAACTTCATCTGGGCATTTCAAGGCACATGATCAGGTTGTTTGGTCACTGTCGAAAGCTACCATCTCCATCTTTCACACCGCATTACAATTACGGCGTTCGAAGAACCATTCGTCTATGTCAATTCTCTGTGCAGGCTGCTCTAGCTCAGCAATGGACGAGTTTCGCCGACCCACCGAGGCCAGAGTTCGATTCTCATTCATTTACTACTCTGCTCCAAGACTGTATCCAAAGAGGTGATGTAAGTATGGGGAAAATTCTACATTGTAAGATTATGAAAGACGGGGGTTGTTTGGACTTGTTTGCTTTCAATGTCCTTCTGAATCTATATTCGAAATTTGGGTCTTTGCCCGATGCCCAAAATATGTTCGATGAAATGCCCGAGAGAAATACTGTCTCGTTTGTGACCCTAATTCATGGGTATGTGCAGTCTAATGAATTCTTTGTGGCCCTTGAGTTGTTTGTTAGACTGCATTTTGAAGGCCATGAGCTTAATCCGTTTGTTTTTACTACTATTTTGAAGTTGCTTGTTAGTATGAAATGGGCGGAATTGGGTAGTATTGTTCACGGTTGTGTGTATAAGATTGGATATGGTTGTAATACTTTCATTGGAACTGCTCTTATTAATGCTTATTCTGTTTGTGGTTGCGTTAATATGGCTCGAGAAGTGTTTGATGGGATTAGTTGTAAGGATATGGTATCTTGGACTGGCATGATTGCTTCTTATGCCGAAAATGATTGTTTCAATGAAGCATTGGAACTCTTCTCACCGATGAGGATAGCTGGATTTAATCCAAACAATTTTACTTTTGCTGGTATGCTTAAGGCCTGTCTTGGCTTGCAGGATTTCGATGCAGGGAAGACGGTTCATTGTTATGCTTTAAAAACAAGTTACGAACGAGATATTTATGTAGGAGTTGCACTGCTTGAATTTTATACCAGCTGTGGTGATAATGATGATGCTTGGCGAGCATTCGGGGATATGCCCAAGAAAGATGTGATTCCCTGGAGTTTCATGATTGCAAGATTTGCACAGAGTGGTCAATCTGAAAAGGCTTTGGAACTTTTTTGTCAAATGAGAAGGGCTTTTGTTATACCTAATGAATATACATTTTCTAGTGTGCTCCAGGCTTGTGCCGCTATGGAGGCTTTAGATTTCGGTAGAACAATTCATGGACATGCACTTAAGGCTGGTCTATCTGTTGATGTGTTCGTGTCGAATGCCCTTATGGCTTGCTATGCTAAATGTGGTTGTATCGAAAAATCTATGGAATTATTTGAGGCATTATCAGACAGAAATGATGTTTCTTGGAACACAATTATTGTAGGCTATGTGCAGTTGGGTGATGGGGAGAAGGCATTGAGTCTGTTTTCCAATATGCTTAGAAACAAAGTGCAGGCAACTGAAGTGACTTACTCCAGTATTCTCCGCGCTTGCGCTACTCTTGCTGCCTTAGAACTTGGGCTTCAGATTCATTGCTTGACAGCCAAAACCATATATGGCCAAGATACTGCAGTTGGCAATGCTTTGGTAGATATGTATGCCAAGTGCGGTAGCATCAAAGATGCTCGTATGATGTTCGATATGTTGAGTGTGCGAGACGAAGTTTCATGGAATGCTATAATCTGTGGATACTCTATGCATGGTCTCGGAGTGCAGGCAATAAAAATGTTCGATCTTATGAAAAAAACGAAGTGCAAACCCAATCAGTTGACGTTTGTCGGTGTCTTGTCAGCATGTAGCAACACAGGCCGGTTAGACGAAGGAAAACAATATTTTAATTCTATGAAACAGGATTATGACATTGAACCATGTATTGAGCATTATACTTGTATGGTGTGGCTCATAGGTAGGTCAGGCAATCTTGATCAGGCCATGAAATTTATTGAAGATATCCCTTTTGAGCCTAGTGTAATGGTTTGGCGCGCTCTACTTGGCGCTTGTGTCATCCATAACGATGTCGAACTAGGAAAAATTTCTGCACAGCACGTGCTTGAGATGGAACCGCATGATGAGGCTAGCCATGTATTGTTGTCCAACATCTATGCAAGGGCAAAAAGGTGGGATAATGTGGCTTATGTTAGAAAGCATATGAAAAGAAAAGGAGTAAAGAAGGAGCCTGGCTTAAGTTGGATTGAGAACCAGGGTACCGTTCATAGTTTTGCTGTGGCCGAAACAGCGCACCCTGACCTGAAGTTAATTAACGGGATGCTCGAACGTCTAAACATGAAGACCAGGAATGCAGGGTATTCTCCTAATGTTAACGCTGTACTACTAGATGTGGAAGATGATGAGAAAGAGCGTCTCCTTTGGTTACACAGTGAAAGGTTGGCCTTGGCCTTCGGACTTGTTAAGATGCCCGGTGGATGCCCAATTCGGATAATTAAAAATCTTCGTATATGTGTTGATTGTCACTCTGCAATTAAGGTGATATCCAAGATTGTTGGACGTGATATTATTATCAGAGACATCAATCGTTTTCACCACTTTGAAAATGGATTATGCTCTTGTGCTGACTACTGGTGACAAGTTTATGATAATTTTCTTAAAAATATTTTAATGGTAATTTACTTCAAATTTTAGTTTATAGTAATACCTTGCTTGCACAAATTTTTGTGTTCATCTACAGTTTCGAATCAAGTCATTTCTTTAAAGAAACTATATACTTCAATCAAAAAACACGACGCCAAGAAACACGACACTCCTACCTTAAATCGGAGAAAAGAACAAAGGCAACAAAGTCCTAATCCAAAACGCAGACCTCGATTCCCAATCTGGACCGAGATCTAACAGCAAATAGCCTAGCAAACAAGGAAAACCCAGAAAGATAGGTAGCACCTCTATAAACATCCTCTATTTTGAGAGATCATAAAGTTCTACACTGATAATTTGTAACGGGACGGATCGTCTAACCCTATAACATTTAAATATCAAGAAAATTCATATAAAATTAATTCTTAAGTAGGTGGCCAATATTAATTGAATTCATTACCTTAAGCACCTCAAGACTTTTTTTATTAAATTCCAACCTATATTCTTCTGTTTTAATAAAAAAGTACCTTAAAAAAAGAAAATTAATAATATTAAAAAGTATGGACAGTCATCTCAAAACCAGATAATTTTGAGAGGAGTAACTCACTTTATATCTTTTCAATGGGGGACAAATGGCTACAAGAAAAGTATTCCAACAAATAGTTATTAATTTTATTTTTATTTGTTGAGTTTACAACAAATAAGGATGTAGGACTAACCGGTAAGTTATTGGTCATCGGATGAACACTAATACGGCCAAGTTTGATATGGAAAACCAGTTTGAGGTAATTACCTCGAATCAACATTTTTGTTGGTATGGCCAAAACTTTCATTTGTTTGTATAGTAAAAGAGAGTAGGAAACTATCTTGTCAGTTGAATGTGATGTTTTTCCATTCCAAATAGCTACTATGTATTGGTTGATAATAGAGTATCAGAATTGACCATGGAAATTACTTTTACTTCATTTTTTTAGTTTTTAAATGGAAATTTTTCTATTTTAATATTAGGTTAAATCACTCCCAAGACCAAAAGGATAACTGGGGTTCAAATATATTTATTTTTTTTGATTAAATTACAAATGTTTAAACTGGATCTTTGATTTATATAAACTTCTATTATTTTAATTATTGTATTTAAATAAATTCACAAGCATTTATTAAGTTGGGGAAATCATCAATTTTTGTGTGTTTGAGTAAATGATACTAACTTGGGAGATCACTAGCAATTAATCAAAATAATTATGTCAACAACATAGTTTAATTTGCATAAAAATATATTCTACTATGCTTTCTCACTACAAGAATTTGAGGTTTAGACAACGAGAGCTACTTCGGCTTGCCTTAATAAATTTTATGTCATACGTAAATTAGAACGAAAAATTTTATTCATTTTCATCTCAAAAGAAAAGGGAAAGTGAAAGCTCATCCACCATTTTTTTTTTTTTTTTTTTTGATTATTACTTTGATCCTTTCATGGGAAGATTCCCTTTGGAGAGAACAAATTCATAGATTTTGTTATCTTAATTAAATGATTTTTTTAAATTATAGATTTGTGTCAAGAGAGATATCTCATGTGAGTGTGGTGTCAAACACCATAATCTAGATGATCATGTTTGTTTTGGCTTCTCTCACTTTAAAAATATGTAATTTTCTTTGACTTTGCTTAACCCTTTTTATTTCACTTTTTTGGCATATTAATTTAGTCAAATAAAAATTAAACCAACTGTTTCAGATTTGAATGTTGGTTTGACAATAATAATATAACATTATATTAAATAATTATCTTTACATAAGTATTTTTCTTTTTTCGATATGTTTGAAGAAAAAGAGTTACTCAACTCAATCTATTATTGAAATGTCGATCGATAGTATGCACGTGTTAAAATATTATGTGTTTTTTTTTTTCTTGCTCATGATTTATTTTTATGCGAGTTGATATTTGTTTTAAAAATGAGTTAGTTTGATTTGAAAACATTTTTAATTTTCACATGACACAATTATTTTTAGTATAATAGAGAATTATAAATTGGAATCATTGTTCATATAGATACTATTAGTACATTAAGTAATACTGTTAATTTATTATTCTTGTAAACCAACCATTTTCCAAAGAAAAAATAAGTATTTTTTTTTAATACACCTCCTCTTCTCTTTCGGTATCATTATTATTTTTCTTTACTTCTCTTTTATTTATTTATTTTTGTCAATATTAACTTTTTGGCAACACCCACATTTTTGTACTACATAATTGTCACTTCCCTCTCTGAGTCAGCAACAATTATTAACACATGCATTTTATTAAGCATCATACATTTATTTTTTCTATCTTAAATTTGAGATATTTAATCTAGTTTTTGAAATAATAATTTTTTAAATTAAATATTCACTAAAAGTTAATTAACACATTAAAAAAAAAAAAAAAAAAAAACACCCAGTAACGCTTACAATTTTAAATAAAAATATGAAATTATATCGATTCATCTTTACAGAGTAAGATTCTCAAAATAATTTGTTCATTTGAAATAATAACGGCATCGCCTCCTCTGACATTGAAAGCGGCGGCACCTTACACAATCATATCCAAAACTTGACCTACAAATAGAGTGAGAGATGTTGAAGTCAAATTGAGAGGTGATTGAAAACACTCATTCCAGTACATATATATATTAATAAATAAATATATATATATAAAAGGCAAAATTGAATTAATTGAAGGATGGGAAATTATAATGATAGAAAGGAAGAAAATGTAGGAGAAAGGGTTTGGTTATAAGTGAAGAAAGACAAAGGAAAAAAACATTAAAGGTGACTGCAAAAAAACCACTTGGGAAAATCCGAAATGATATGCTTGCATGTGGAGATGATTGTAAAGTGTAAACAAACATATATATATATATATATATATACTGCATGTCATCAAACCCTAAATATT
>JBBMEG010000022.1:12764886-12777377 GCA_037832605.1 Cyclanthera cordifolia
TATATATGGTTTAGTAATCAAGAATTTAAATTCTAATTATTAATCAATATTGAAAGAAAAAAAAAAAAGCAACTTTGAGTGTTTTTGAAGTTATTTACTAAAATTAAAAGAAAGTTTTGTTATTTAATTTGGAGCTAAATTTCGTAGTTCTTAGGGAATTTTAAAATTATACAAAATTTCAATTTGGGTTGTATTATAATCTGCTATCAACGATGGCATGATGGAGAAGAATGTGCCCCAAAAAACTTTAATCTTCTTTTAGGGATATTGGTTTCTACATTTAATTATTTAGGCACTATTTCATAATTACATTATTTTTTTAATTTTTACCTATGTTTTTTTCTTTTTTAATCAAATCAAAAATCAAAATTATTTTTTTTTTTTTTTAATTTATGAAATTTGGTTTAAATTAACTAAAATTTGTACGGCCATTATTTATAATAATGATATGTAAATTACATATAATCATTGAAATTTGGATTAAAATTAGACTAAAATATGTATGGTAAGTCCAACTGTTATGAAGCACGACTTGTAAGTCTCAATAAATTTCTAATATACTAAGCTTTCCAAATAAATCTTAAACTAAAAAAAAAAAAAAAACTATAAAGCTTTCAAATTAAAAATTGTATATTAATTTCACAATAAAAAAGAAAAGAAAATGTACTTACGAATTAATATATATTCACTCATTTTTATTTACAGAATATGTTTGTTCGCAAAATTGTAAAGTGATTATTATAAGTAAATAGAAACCAGTGATTATGAAGAAAAAATTATTGTAACTACTCGTTTGAATGAGAATTTTATAGAATGGTTATAAAAACATTTTTAATAACTTCATAAATATCTCAAATAAACAACTCAGAATGCAAATGTATAAATATTAATTTTACTTTTTACTAGTTTGGTTTATGATTTTTTTTTTAATTTTTTTTTTGTAGTATATATACATGAAAATATTGACTCATTCATTCTTCAAATGCAAAACATTTTGACTTATTCAATTCAAAGTTCAAATTATCCTAGTCAGCTAAAAATTAATATAGTTTTTTTTTTTTTTTTTTAGTTTACATATAATGGATAAAAGTTGATTCAAATTAATTATTAAAAAAAAAAAAAAAAAAAAACAGACTACAGAGATGCCAGTGTTGAAGAATTAAAATAACTATAGACAATAATCTTGTGTTTGTTTATGTTGACCACAAATTTGACTCTGAAAATTGGCTCTGAATTTTGTAAAAGTATTCCTTGAATTCACCCATTTCCCGACATCCAAACATTCCACTATAATCTCGGTTTCCTCGATTATACATGACACATAGACATGTTTTTTAATATTCATATGGACTACAATTATCGATTTGATTTTTCAATTTGATTATACCTATAAATTAAATATATACATAATTAAGCACAATTACACACAAAAAGATCAAATTAAAATTTTATCCACCATTTCAAAGAGTGTACCTCAACTAATGTATTGTATAGTCTAATATAAAAATATGTGGTGTTCTAGTCTCAATCTAGCTACGATCTCTAATTTGACTTTTGAAAAAGTGTTCTCTAAATCTCAAGTTCGAAATTCGCAACTCACATTTATTTATAAATATATCTGCTGACCCGTGGTATTTTCGAATTTAAAGGAACTTAGACTCTAAATTAAAAAAAAAAAAAAAAAAAAAAATCCCTTGAATTTAAAATAGTGCATCCAAGTATTAAAGATAAAAAAAAAAATAGTTAGCAAATTCCCACTACCATATACACTCATTACTCCCCCACATGCAAATTGGTAAATAAAACCCATGCATCTTTTTCCATCCCAATGATCAAAGAGTAGAAGGGAGAGAGAGACAAAGTAAATTTTCAAATATAAGGGTAGAGATTTAGTTACCTAAAATAGGTAGGTATCTACAACAAACAAAATATAAAATTTTATTAAATATTTGAAATAAAATAAATTAATCTAAAAAAACATGTTTGACTACTGACGAAAAAAAAGAAAAAAAAAAAAAGAAAGAGAATTCAAAAATAGTATAAACAAAATGAGATATAATTAATCTAATAATTATTAACATGGTCACCTTTTGCTTAGTAATGGAAGAGATGATGATGAGAGAGTGATGATGAAAGGGTGACGAGAGAGAGAGATTAAAAGGAAAAGTTATTATAAATAACAAATTTTATTAATTATTAATTATTAATTTAAAAAATGAAAATTAAATGTATATCCCACTTTTGTTTTACATCAAGATTATTGCCCCCACTTTAATATATAGTGGGAAGAGACTATAGCACATTGAAACATTATCATATATTTTATGGTCCCCTTCCATCTATATTACCATATCAAAATCATTTTTTACTTTTTTTTTTTTTTCTTTACTCGTTTTTTTTCTCATTTTAAACGATTGTTTAGTGAGGAATCGAGCATCTATAACGAGTAAATCTAATTTAATTTAGTGAAAGTATTTGTAACTAATAGCTATAAAACAAATTGAAAATTAGAAAAATTCTTAAAATATTTATAGATAAGTTGTTGTAGATGATGTCATTATTGTCTCCTATCAAAATAATCATGCCACGTTTTAACATTTATAATACATAGGTAAGTTAATTCTTTCATTATCAATTGAATTTTGACAAAATCTCAAACGCAAATATTTAAATTTTTTATTGAGAACATATATTTTAATCAGTTAACTAATGACTAAGAAATGGTTTTGAAAAAAATATATAACAATTTTTTAAATCGTGGTTCTAAATATTAATTTTAAATATTTTTAAAAACTAAACAAATTTTTTACTGTAATCGTTATTAATCATTATTTTTAATTACTCAATATAAATTTTTATTCTACATACTAATTCTAAATATTCTTAAAATCTGTATCAAACCAAGTCAATCATTACTAATTATTACTTATAAATACTCATTATAAATACTAATTTTAAATAATTTTTAAAAACTACACCCGACTACAACAATTACTTTTAAATACTCAAAACAAATTCTCATTCTAAATATCAATTCTAAATATTTTAAAATTTTCAATTCAAATATCCCATTTATTATTCATTTGTTGGAGTTTCACCTCTCAATATTGTTAAACTTATCTTAATTAATGATGTTTTGTTTAATGCATGGGTTTATCCATATAGTTATCTTATACTCTCGAGTGTCACGTAATAATGAAATGTACTGATTAGAACATGGATATATATATACACACTTTTGATATGGGCAAGATACTTCGAACAAAATAACAATCAAATAGTATTATATATATACAAATAAAATATAATGATATTTGAAACTCTAAAATTATAAAGTAAAGTTTAATATACCATTTTGTTACCTAGATGGAGTTTTTTTTTTTCTTATTAATTTAATTTTGATCCTTAAAATTTCAAATATTCAATTTTAATCTTGGATTTTTATGTTTATTTCATTTTTAAACTTTTATGTTTATTTAATTTCAAATATTCAATTTTCATCATTAAACTTTCAAGAAAAATAAATGGAAAAAAAATTGATAACTTTTCCTAAAAAATATCATATTTCTCTACACATTTTGGAAATATATATGTTCACATACGAACATTGTTGAATCAATTTTAATTAATATCTACTTCAAATTTATCATACTGATTTTTTTTTAATCTAAAATCTTAAATGGAAGATTTAAAAGTTGAAGGATAATGAATAAAACTAAAAATTAAAATAGTAAAGTAAAGTAGGTTATTATAAAATTAAAAAAAAATAAAAAAAATATTAAAAGCAGGTAGGACAGAAAACCAAGCATGAGAAAGAGAGAGGTTTGCAGAGAATGTTTGATGTGCAGAAAAATATGCAGGTATTCCCTTGGATAAACTTTTTATTTTTTGTATATATATAAAAAAAAAAAAACATGTCTTTCTGTGTTTTTTTTCCTTCTTTAAAGTACACTAAACATAATTAATTAATTAATTAATTTTTAAATAAATCAAAATTAACAAATAAGGAAACTATTGGAAGAAAGAAAGAGTGGGAAGCACATGACAAGGCCAGATCTGTTAAGACTGTTTGTGAAGCAAAATCATTGTAACTTACAACTAACCATTTGCTTTTTTTTTTTTTTTTTTTAATTTATTTTCTGGAATATGTAATTACTTCATATGCTCTTCTACCAATTTTATGAGAAAATTACCTAATGTCAAAAAAATCCTTTCATGATAGATAAATATACTATTAATATTGCATTAATGTTAAAAATAAAATCAATTTTATAACAAATGACTACTAAATTTTGATGCACATACATTGTTTAGTTTGATTTAATTTTTTTTGAAATAAAAAATAAATGATCTCCAATTTAAAGCAAAATTATAGTGTTAATTTGTAAAGGTTGAGAAGAGCAATATTATTTTATCAAGACAACATTAAAAATAACATCTTCTCCAAAAATATTTAGTTGCCTTTTATTTGTCTGAATAAATACATGTGTTAGGTTCTAGTCAAAGATATGTACGTAGTCGGAATGGTCTCATAATTTATTTATTGTAAATGAATTTTAAAATAAAAATTCATACTTATTGAATAATTAATAGAAGACTATAATTTAAATATAAGTTATATGTTTTTATGCCAATAATTTGAACGTTCTTCCCATAACTTAACTTGCCTAATAAACTTTCAAATATTATATGCTGTTTGTTTTTATATTTTAATTAGAAAAAGTATTTACTAGTTACCCAACCACATTTTGTAATTTAAAATTTGTTATGGAATTAATACCATTTTTAAAGAGGAGAAGTTGGATTTTTTTTTTTTTTTTTTTTTAAATTTGTATTTATAAGAGAAAATCTTTATCTAGATGAAATTTGATATAAATTTGGAATTTTAACCCATGGTAATCAAACATTAATCAAATCGTAGTTTAAGCATAGAAAATCAAGTTGTATAAAAATAATCACTTGGGATATTGCAAAAGAAAAAAGGCCATTATGGTCATTTTCTTGAAGGATTAGCTTGTCTAACCTTTGATAATTTTATATTTTGAAAAAGCAGTTGGAATTATTATTATTTATTATTATTATTAATTAAGTTAGAGAAAAATTATAAAAAGGAAAAAACAGTTTGACATCCTAATAATTTATGAAGCTAAAATGTTCAACGTTATGATATAAAATAAAAAGTAAAGGATATTACATAATTATATTATATTATGGAAGTGCCTCTTTATTTATTTATTTATATGTATGTTTGTGTGTGTGTGTTTGTCGAAGTGGCTAAGATGTCATATGTCTAGCAACATGGGCTCATCTCCTATTTATTTTTTACTATTTCAAATTTCCCACCTCACATCCATTTAATTCAAATAATATATAAATACACACACACCAACATAGAAGAAAATAGGTATTTGAGTTGACTTATTTCATAATTTTAAAATATTTCATCACAAACATAGAGTTGATTTTATTTCGATAAAAATAATTTGAGTTATCAATTATATTTTAAGTTGGTAAAAATAGTGATAACAAATTACCGTTATCTTCAGGTTGACTTGAGTTTGACTTGTAAATATATTTATTTATTTTTTTTAAATGATATATATGCTGTGTGTTTTTGTTTTTGTTTTAGTTTTATATAGAGAAGATGTTTCATTAATTTTGTAGGTAAGACATAAAGAATTAAAGAGATATTACAAAAATGATTATCAATTGAGTAGTGCAATAAACATTAACGAATAAATCAGTGTATCCATTCATTTTGATTTTTTATGGATTATTAATAATCTTGTGAGAATAATATTCATATTTACAATAAATTGATGAGCCCCAAAGTATATAAAATTAAAATCAAATAAACTAATTATTACTAATTTGAATGCGGATGAACAAAATATTAATTATAAGTCAACTAGAATCTATGCATGTTTCTTACCTAGATACAAAAAATGAAACTTATCAGACTTGTAATCTAAAAATGTCATTATAAATATGAGAAAATTAAAAAAAAATATAATTATTGATATTAATGAATATTGTTAAGTACTTTTTTTATAGTATTTGTATTAATAACTTTATAATAAAATATTAAAAAATATTAATGATTATGACATTTATGAGAGGAGAGGAGAGGAAATATCGGAACACAAAATTGAGTAAGTGGAAGATACATATTATATATTTGTGAATTGATGTTTTAGAAAGGAGAGTGGTTGTAAAATTTTTATTGAGATTTGTGTTTTAAGAGAGAAAATAATTATTTTAAATTTAATATAATATAAAGTTTGATTGTGATTTGTGTGGTAGGAGAGAAGATATTTATTTTAAAATAAATTTAATTAATATAAAGTTTGTTTTCAGATTTGATAGGATGTTGAAAAGAGGTTGGATAGAGATTGTGATGTATTAAAAACAAACCTGCTGTTTCATCTTCTCTCACTCTTTTCTAAATCCAATCATCAGTGAATGAAATATTAAATAATTTACTACATTAATAACTAATTTGAGAAAATAGCTGACGAAATCAATTTGTCTAGAAAAAATTGTCCATAGATAGAGTACACCGAGTTAGAAATTAAAATCACTTAAGTGGATGTTTGTTTTGAGTGTTTATGAAGATTTTATAAACAAACTTTTATAATTACTCTTTAAAAATCTTATACAAACGAGCTATTATTACAATTTCTTCCTTATAATCACGCAAAATAACTCCTCATTAATTATCACTCAAAATAAACATTCCACAATTTTACAAACAAACCTCCTCAAAAGTTTTTAATGTCACCAAATTTACAGTCATCATTATTTTATTTAGGTATTTGAAATATAATAGAGAAACTAAATCCTTAGAAAACAATACAAAAAAAAAAATGCAAATACCAAACTAGAAATCTTTTATTAACCAAATATATGTGTGTATATATATATATATATAACACCAACTGACCCAATCTCTTTCTCTTTCTCTCTCTTTTCTCTCTCATCTGCAACTATTTCATCATCTCCACAAGCTTCCAAACACAAAAGAAAAAGAATAATGGAAAGCAAAAAATTTTAAGTTAAAATTATGATCACACAACCAAAAACCCTCATCTTTTTCTTAATGGGTCTCTCTTTTTTTCTCCTTTCAAACAAACCCTTCTTCCATGGCTCCTCAAATTAACCACCTTTCTTTACCTAAATATTCCTTCAATTATCCATGGCCCTAGTACTACTCCACCATCCAACCACGCTCCGATCTCTCGGGCTTTCGGGTCGCCGCTCGACATGACAATGGTTCCTGCTCACAACCACCTGATCTCCAAACACCATCCTTCCGGCGGCGGTTATGTTCGTGGCTGCGGCGGCGACCATCTCATGAATGGTGGTGGTCCTATTATTTGTGATCATCAATATCATTCTTTACAATCTAATTCTCCTTATTTAATTTCTCTTGATCCTCCCATGGCCGAAGATGATTCCACAACTAATGATTTTAACCAAGAATCGCCCTCCGATAGAGACGACGGATGGCTCGAATTAAGTATCGGTAGCGGAAGTGGCGATGGCGGTGGTGGAGGAAGAAAATACGATCGACGAGGGTCGATAAGACCGGGACGAAGCTCCGGATTGGTGGAGCTAGATCTATTACCCGGGGGCAACCGAGATATTTCCGAAAATTCTAGGTTGGTTTCGGATTTCTTGAGTCCTAGAGCTGTTATAACAGCCGAAACGGAGACGGAGACGGGGATGCCATTAGTTTTTAGAACGTCTAGTTCTTCTAACTTTGTACAACAAGAAATTAATTGGGCATTTAGACCATTGCCCGGGGCACCTCAGGTCCTTTCCTCTCCTTCGACCTCGGCAGCATCTTTGTCTTCTTTTATTCCGGTCGGGGGTCGGCCGAGCTCTTACTTGGGTCGACCTTTTATCCAATTCCCGAGATTTGGGGTCGACGTCGACAAAGCCGGACCGAGCTCCGACGTCAGGATCATAAACCCTCCACGCCGGCCCCATTCTGGTATTTGGTTTACATTAAAAGCCTTAGAAAATCAGTAAGTAGAAAAAAATTAAAAAATTAAAAAATAAAATTTCATTTTTTTTTCCTTAATTACATCTCATAATCAAATTTATTAGTCTAAAATTTTGTTTTTGTTTTTTTGGGTTGTTAATGCAGAGCAAAAGAGCCATTCTTGCCTCAGATATCAAAAAATTATCTTAGAATCAAGTGAGATTTAATTTTAATTTTCTCTCAAATTAACCTAATTAAATTACCCTTATTTATTTTATTTGTCTTCCCTTTGACTTTAAAATATCTCTTTCTCTTTTCCCTTTTACTTTTTAATGGATCATCATCCTTTTTTTTCTCATTACTTTTCTTTTTATTTTTTTGTTTTTGTTTTTGCGAATCTGTAGGGATGAAAAGATGACAGTTCGTTTGGTTATGAAATATTTGGTTAATAAGCTGCATCTGGATAGCGAATCAGAGGTATTTATAACACTTATTTTATTTTATTATATAGTTACATACACATGAAAATTATTTAAGCTTTTTCACTAGTTTTGATGGAGATAAAGTCGAGGAAGATAGAATTAATTAATTAGCTGGGTATTTTAAAACACTAATTAACCATTAATCTTTTTTGTTCTAAATTATTATATTATTTGGATTATGGTTTGGTGTTATTGAAATGATAGAAACATCAAAACTAAGATTAGGCTTCCCTTAGGTTCATTTCCTAGGCTTCTAGGAGAGATTAATTATTTTAAATAATCCATCATCCATTTTTTTTTTATTAATATTGATTATTAATTACGGGTGATTAGCTATTAAGAATTGGTTAAATTGCAAATTTTGATCTAAAAAAAATGCTCTATAATTTTCAAGATTTCCAATTAAATCATATATTTGATCTTAAGAACTAATTTTGAAGTCCAAATGGTAAAAGGTAGTGTGGTTAGTTCATAATTAACAGCATTTGAGTTTAGGAGGGTTGTGTGTGAGTTAATCAAGATATTCATATTCATATATATATATATTGTATATGACAATTCCAAATTACATATTTAAAAATATTAATAAGAAATAATCATTAGTTAGAAAATTTGTGTATGTTTTTGTTTTGTTATATATATATATATATATATATATATATATATATAAATATATATATATTAATGTGTAATTAGTAAAGAAAATAACTTACCAACTTACAAAATTAATTATATACAGTTCTTTAAAAATAATGTTGAATATTAACGGAGGAAATTAACCAAAGGCAAAGACACAATAAATTAACTATATATCAAAATTATAATTAGACAGAAAATCTACATCCCATAGAACAGTAGAATTAAATATTAATAAGACTTTAACTTTAAGAATTCTAGCTAGCTTGTCTCTTTTAATGTTTATTGCTTTTAAGGTTTCCATGTTCTTTTAAATTAAAAAAAAAAAAAAAAAACATTTTCTTGGAGCAGAAGACCTGTGTTCCAAAAGTTTTTTTTTTTTTTTTTAATTAAATTTTTGTTCCAATAGTTTATAAACATGATACCAACTAATTAATTTCAAAAAACAGACCCCTAAGTTTTTTTTTTTTCTAATAAACTAAATAATGTAATTATGCATTAGATGTTCCACTACAAGAAATTATCCCTTTGGCGACGGAAACTTTCATCGCCGAAGAAGTCAAATTTTGTCGCCGTTGCTTTCAGCGACAGAATCAGTTCTGTCGTTTTTTCTGTCGCATTTGCTCCATCGACGAAGTTAAATGCGGTGCATTGATCTTTGTCGGAATTGTTCTTCAGGAAAAATGCGACGAAATATATTATATATGAATAATATATTGTCCAGAATAAGATCCTATTGTGGACAATACATTCATAATATACCTAAATAAAATTAGAAAAGAAGAACAAAACAGCCAAGTTTCATAATTGTACTAAGAGAAAAGGAAAAAAGAAAAGCAACTTCATAATTTGGTAGCTTGTCACATGTCATATGTAGATGAATTTATTTCTAAATATCTTAATATTAATATTTATTTTACTATTTGTACTAAAATGCTTAGATTTCCAAATATAAGAATGGATGATAGGTTACCAATATTAATTATCTCCATTTTAAAAGAGTCTTAATATAGAAATTTCAAATTTCTGCTATATCCTATATATTTTTAATTAAAGAAATGAAAATAAAGATTTTTTAACTCAAAATAAAGACTTAAATATATATGTATACAGGCAATTAAAGAGAATTAAATGCATTTAATAAATGAAATTTGAAAGTACACCTAACAATTTAATAGACACTGATTGTTAAAATGGTTTAAGAAAAAACTATAATTGCTTGCATTATAAAAAGTGCTTGGTTAACATGGATGAATTAATAACTAAAATTATTCATAGCAATAATAATATGATATGTAAATTGAATAAAATCATTTCTAACACTTATCATTATGCTTTTCAAGCTCACACTTACTTATGTAATATCATTAGTTTTCCACTAATTATTAAGATAAACAAAAAGAGAACATTAAATATATAATATCTTAGGATCCCTATGAACTTGTTTATTTTCAATTTCCATGTTTAAAACTCATATAATAATTTCTTTCCAAAATGTAAATAATAAACTAATTATGTACTAAACTAATAATATTTTAATTATTGTTGATAGAGTTTCCTCAAATTGCTAGTTAATCTCCATCTTAATAATCTTATTAATTCCTTCATTTTTTTCACATTTTATGCAATAAGTATATATATATATATATATAATATATAATATTAATTTAAAAACTAGATTTTTTTTTTGAATCAAAGACGTTGATAATGAAAAATTATAACGTGATATTTTAATCATCGACACATACTCATATAGATTGTTCTATTCTCTTTTCGTTAGCTAAAAACAACTTTATATTGTTAGTAAACGAAAACTTCCAACATAAAATACATACTTTTTTTTGAATTTTATTCATTTTATTTATACTTTTTTTTGAATGAGTAGAGAATATGGATTTTATGAACATTAATAATATTTTTATTTATAAAAATAATTTTAAAAAAAAAATCATTTTCATTATATATGCAAACATATTTATGATGCATGCATGCAATATATAATATATTTTTTCTTTTAAAAAGTGCAATAATATATCTTTGTCATGCATATATAGAATTTCATATTGACTATGATGCTTTATGTGTTAAAGAGTATGAATGAGAAAAGAAAAAAAAAAAAAACATAAGAAAAAAAAATGATGTTTTAAATCAAGAACACGCCACGTGGACCCGATAAATAATCAAAATTGGAAATTAAAAAAAAAATGTAATTTGTATCGTCACGCTTTCGAGTGATTTAGGTCAGCTAGTAATTTTTTACAAAATTTTCATTTATTTAATTTTATTCTAAGTGATTTTAATTTGTTATTTTTTTTATTTTTTTTTTTTTTTCCTAAACATAGACACTTTGTTGGAGTGGTAGGTCCATTGATTGTGCTTCAAATGCCTCATCAAATCCTTCCTTTTTTTTTTAATTAATTAATTAATTAATTTTTTGAGTGCACTTTTGATGTTTACATATCCATACCACCAACCACACATTTAAAAAATAATTCATTTTTGTAATTTCCATTTATGAACTTTGCCTTTAATTTATTAGTCTTGTTAATTAAGTTTAGTAATGGCTTGATGATGTTTTTGTTTATGAGTGTTTAGTTACTTAGACTTCTTTATAGAGACATAAGCATTATTTACTTAGTACTTTTGTTTTTTTTTTTTTTTTTAATTACTAAAAAAGTAATTTTGTTTTTTCATTTAGTATTTTGAAATATTTTAAATAGTGTTACAATTTTTGAAGCATGGTATTAATTAAGATTTTTAATTTCCTCTTCCAAACTTGGAGACAAATGTTGTTTTATTAATTACTTTTTCCTTCCAAAAGGCATAATAAGTACAAAAGTTAAAACAACATATAAATAATTAATGAAATTTAATTTTTAAATTAGATTTATAATTTTAGTTTAACTTTTATTGAAGAAATGGTTATTAATCAAACCTGTTTTTCTATTTTTCTTTCTTTCTACAAAAAAACTAGAGAAAAATGGAAAAGGAATATTTAAAATAATAAAGAAAGAAAAATGGAAAATGGAAAGGATATCCAAACATAGTTGCCTTCCCCTGTGGCCAAACAGTCAAACACCACACACACACACACACAAATCCCATATTAAAAAAAAAAAAAAACTTAAAAAAATTTAAAACAAAACATATAATGATTTTCATAATTCACTAATAGCGTGTTAGTTATTTTCACGGACAAAAAAAATAACTATTTTACTAACAAAATTAGAATACAAGAATATTGATTAAATAATAGAATTTTAACGAATTTATATGATGCATTTTCATGAAATCCTATTACAGCGTAGAGTTTAAATACATAAAATTTCAAATACAAAAACAAAAATTCAACTACATATTTTGTCTAATCGTTAGAAAGACATTGC
>JBBMEG010000022.1:12788256-12798991 GCA_037832605.1 Cyclanthera cordifolia
TTTGTGTGACAAACTTATCGTAAAATAAACTTGGATCCCGTGGGAATTTTAGATAATACATTATTATTAATGTTGATAAAATTAATTAACAATGGTTGATGATGTGTCATATTGTGCGGTGAGGGAGGGCACATGTAATTCAGATGGATTATAAGGAGCTAGAAAATGGGATGGACAGATGGATGTTTGGTAGAATGGTGGGGATGGGGAACCAAACACAAATTAAGAGAGGATGATGAACACACAAACACATAATTAAAGAGAGAAAGAGAGAAAGAGAGAGAGCAATGGAAGTACCACCCTTCATTATAAATTAGGAACCAAATTGAATTGGGAAAAGCAAAAGAAAAGGGAAATGTTGAGCATAAGCCTGAGGGAGCTGTAAATTCTAACATGTCATCATCTTTCATATAATAAACACTTTATCCTCCATTTAATAAAACACTTTTCTCTGTATTTCTAAAGTTACATCATTGCATCCTCTCTCCCACACTTCTTTTCCATTTTTCTTTTTTCTATAATCTGTCTTCGTAATTATGTTATTTTTGAAATATCATTTTTTTTATATTCGTTGGGTTTCTGTTCATGTCATTTTAAATATTACTTCTTGTATTTCTATTCAAGTTTAAAATTGGTAATTTGTTGTATACAAATATCTGTATTTTCATGTTAACAACTTTTAAAAATGTCTTAAAAATTGAAAAGTTTCAACATTCGTTATTTTTCATCAATCTCATATTAACAACGTTCGTTATTAATGGTGACTCAAATATCCTATATATGACTTATAACAAAAAATATGGATGGGTTTATTTTGTTGATATAGTGGTTCACAAAGCAAAAAAAAAAAAAAAATTGAAAATTGAAATAGTGAAAGAAGAGAAAAGAAGAAAAGAAAAGAGTAGTACTTTTTGGCTGATTGTGAAACTTAGAAACAAAAACAAATGAAGAGACTTTTGAATATCCATTTTCACAGACCCACACACACACACCATTACCAACACACGCAGAGAAAGATAGATAGAGGCAGCAGAGAGCTTCATTTCCAAACATTGGGGTCCAATAAATTCATCATTAATCACAACCCCCACTCTTCTTTTTATACATCACATTTCCCCATTTTCATCCTTCAATTTCTCTCTGCCTTTTCTTTTTGTCTTCTCTTCTCTTCTCTTCTCTTCTCTTCTTCATTCAACAATGTCCGCTTTCCCCCTTGCTTTCCTGCTTTTCTTCCACTTTCTTCCCATTGCTGAACCTTCTTCTTATCTCTTAGACAAGATTTCTTCACTTCCCGGTCAACCCTTTGTCCGATTTCGCCAGTATTCTGGCTATGTCAATGTTGGCGAACAAAATCAGAAGTCTCTGTTTTACTATTTTGCTGAGGCTCAGATCGATCCTCCTTCCAAACCCCTTGTTCTTTGGCTTAATGGAGGTATTTTACTTCTGCATTTTCAGAGAATCGATTGATTCCCATTTGGGTTTTTTTTTTTTCTGAATTGGGTTTTTTTTTTTTTTTTGCAGGTCCTGGGTGTTCTTCTTTGGGAGTTGGGGCTTTCTCTGAAAATGGACCGTTTCGTCCTCGAGGGCAGGCTTTGATCCGGAATGAGTACAGTTGGAATACAGGTTTTGTTTATAGTGCCTGCTAAGTGTTTGATGTAATGCGGTTGGTTTGTTTTTGAAGATTTCTTGGGTGCTGATTGGATTTTTTATTTTTTTTATTTGTTTCTATGTTTTGTTTTGATGTTTAGAAGCGAATATGTTGTATTTGGAGACGCCTGTTGGAGTTGGGTTTTCGTATTCTGATGATACTTCTTCGTATGAGGCTGTGGGTGACAAAATCACAGGTGGGGATATGAGGAATTGTTAAGTTTTTTTTTTCAGCTTTTTGTTGTGTGATTTTGTTTATTTTTGTAAAGTGAGATGATGATGAAAATAAATTCATACCCAAAAAGAAAGGGCACATTAATGTCAACTTCTCCACTTAGTAGTTGTTTGGTCACCCCTTATCTTTTGTTTGCTGGTAGGTAGAAAATGTCTCCTTGCCTTTTCTGCTTTTTGTTTTTTTCTTTTCTTTCTTTTCTTTCTTTTCTTTTTCTTCTTTTTGTTGTTTTATATTATTGGGTGTTTTTTGTTTGGTTGATTGGAGGAATCTGCACTTTTGAGTGATGCAACATTCAGTGACACTGTTCATAGTTGGAAAAAAATTGAAAATTCCAAAAAGCTCCCATGTCAGTTTCATTTTGAATGTTTGTTGAGAGTTTGGTGGTGATTTGAAAAAGAGCTGTAAGAGAAAGTTTCATTATTCAAAGGGAAAGTTTCAGGCTACCACTGTAGATTTTTTTTTTGACCTGGAAACTTAGAGTTTCACTCCTCTAAATCTGAGTACAATCATACCCAGGTGAAATTTGAGCTAGCCTAGAAATTAATTACTACGTTAGACCTCAAGGAAAACACACCTTGAACGCCCAAGCACTCAACCAGTGTGTAGAGGACACAATTGTAGCTAGTTAGGTGTGGGCTTTTTATATTTTCTTAAAAAAAAAAAAGCTACACTTCTCTAATTTAAATTCTTTTGTGAGTGGCTGAGAGCTGATGTTTATATTTGATGCATCTGCAGCAAGGGACAATCTGGAGTTCTTGGAGAAATGGTTTATGAGATTCCCACATTACAGAAACAGAAACTTGTTCATCACAGGAGAAAGCTATGCTGGTGTGCTACCATATCTCCTCAAAATTGCACTTTCATGGGTTACAGAGATATTATAAAAGTACTCACAATTACTGTCATGATTTGTGTAGGTCATTATGTTCCCCAATTGGCAGAGCTTATGCTCGAATCTAACCAAACCTCTTTCAACCTCAAAGGCATTGCTGTGAGTAAAAGCCAATTCTATCCAATTCTGTTTTAATATCTTGTTAGAGTTGCCACACGATTCAACAACATAACATAACTGTTTATACGTCCATACGCATAATTTGCAGATTGGCAATCCTGTTCTAGAGTTTAGTACTGACTTTAACTCAAGGGCTGAGTTCCTATGGTCGCACGGATTGATATCGGATGCGACGTTTGGAATGTTCACGTCGATGTGCAACTACTCTCGGTATGTGGGTGAGTACTACAGGGGATCTGTGTCACCCATTTGCTCTAGGGTAATGAGCCAAGTGAGCAAAGAAACCAGTAGATTTGTTGACAAGTACGACGTTACCCTAGATGTTTGCATATCATCTGTGTTCTCTCAGTCCAAAATTCTCAACCCACAAGTGAGTAATGATCTGGTTAATTCACTTGTCTATCGCTTTCTCAAAATCTCACTATTTCTTCAACTTTCTTCTATGTAGCAAGTAACCGAGTCGGTCGATGTCTGCGTGGAGGATGAAACAGTTAACTATCTCAATAGGCAAGATGTTCACAAGGCACTACATGCACGCCTTGTGGGAGTACGACGATGGGCTGTTTGCAGCAGGTAATGCAAACTTCTTCAAACTAACTAACATTAAGCACCTAAGATATTTGAAATGGTAAACCTTGATGTATTTGTATAAAGCTTGATGTTCTTTCAGATTGACACTTTTCTTTTGTAATTGATAGCATTCTGGATTACGAGCTGCTGGATCTGGAGATACCGACTATCAACATCGTGGGGAAACTGATCAATGCAGGAATTCAAGTGTTGGTCTATAGGTAAGTGAAATACCTCTGCATCACATCACAACACTCTTCAATCCTAAAGCTGTTCATTTAACATCTTCAAATTTGCAGTGGAGATCAAGATTCTGTCATTCCACTCACAGGAAGTAGAACTCTTGTTCATAAACTAGCAAAAGAGTTGGGACTAAAAACAACCGTACCGTACCGAGTCTGGTTCGAAGGACAGCAGGTACATCTTGTTGTCCAAAACCACCAGAAACTGTTCCATATAATTTCCTTGTTGTTGTTGACATTAAATAATGAGATATGAGTGAATTAGAATGGATTTTTTGCTCTTCAGGTTGGTGGGTGGACTCAAGTTTATGGCAACATTCTTTCCTTTGCCACAATCAGAGGGGCATCACATGAAGCACCATTTTCACAACCTGAAAGATCACTGGTATTGTTCAAGTCATTTTTGGAAAGACAGCCTCTACCTGAAGCTTTCTAATCGTATTCAATCCATTTTCGATAACTCAGACCGAGCTCGTGGTCGAGAGTGAAGTATGATTGTAAGCTGATGATATGAGAGCAGTGCCATGCCATCACATTATTTTTGTAAAGATCTCCAGTAAGAAAGAGAAGAATGTGTTAAAAAAGGAGGGTTTGGGTAGAACTATTTTTGTCATCTTTCATGAATTTTGTAAATTCTGTATCTTAGAGTATCTTATTATGAAAGCTCATTTTAGAACAAAGTATGAAGCTGTTGGAACTTTGTGAACAGAGGGATTTTATTAGTGCTGTATTTTAAGATTATACAACACTTCAGCCAAAGAAATTTCATGATATGTAACTGTGAATGGAATGGAATAGAATGTGTTCACGGTGTTCTGAAAGAGTGTTTAAAATATTGAGAAACAACATGAGGAGCTTGGACTTGCATTTCCATGCAACTAAACTCTAAAGCTAGTATAGGCTTTGACAGCAGTACAGATGTGATGTGGCTTTGTTCATGTTCTGCACCTTCTCTAGAACTTGTCATGTGAGAATGGCAGTCTGCATCTTCTTCTCGTGCGTATTGCGCGGGAAGTCTGATCGAGACTGCTGCTGGCTTTACTGCTCGTACCCTAAATCCAAATGTATTCAAGTGATCTAATTAGTTAAAAACAAATGGTAAACATGTCTACTTCCAACACCTTTCTATGAGAGTTAAAACCCTGAAAACAGAAACACAAACCGGCATCGAATTTGGCAGGAATATTTGAGTAGCTCAGGGGTGTATTCTGTGTGCCCACTGAGATTTTAGAACGATGAAACTATCATAAGCCATGAAGAAGGAACTGGGCAGATGTAAACATTTTAAAATTCTAGGTAGATACATGATTTACCTATAACTTGGAAGAGACATTTTGATAGCTGGTCCCATCCATTTGCTGAAAGGAACTGCCACCATCATCAGCAGCTTGTTATCAGAAACGCTAGAAGCATTCTATTTGAACAGGCAAATCCAACTACTCAAAAATTACTCACTAATCTATGTAACTAGGAAAAGAAATACCATAAATCACTGTGATAGTCTCTCAACAGACCACCCATACATATTAGGCGACCGAGGAAGAGGCGGCAGAGAAATACACACAGACATCAAAGCAAGGATAGAGATAGTTAGATATCGGAGAGTATTATGTAGCAATGGGGTCCCTCGATACTAGTTGGCCGAAATAAGTATATGTTTGGGGGACATAAAGAGAGAGTTAAACTGGTAGAATTATTTTTGAGGAAAGTCTTGGACTTCCTGAATGCCAGAATAAAGTTTCTTTCTATCTATATTGTTTTCATAATCGAAGGTTACAAGTTGCATTCTTCCTGGTGTTCCCTTTCCAAGTATTGAGCAAACTTCACTATTCAGGATGTTGAGATATGCTTTTAAACTATGTTTCCCTATAATTACTTAGTCGGGATCTTGATGCCTGATCAGTGAACAAGGTTTATATTTTTGTATTGAGCTTTTAACTACTATGTCATATGTTTGACCACATAAACTCTCTTATAATCCTAGTTCCATTTGACCAAATATTTATATTCTTATCTTTTCAATAAAAGAGTTTTCTCCTCTTGCTTGTGGATGTGGCTAACATGTTTTCGTTTTTTATAACATAAGATATAAGGCTTAATTAGCATCCATTTATCTTTCCTTTCGTAATTTTCATCCTATTTTACACTTTCTTAGCCTTCATAAGTTGTAAGCATATTCAATTTTAGTGATGCAGTTTCTCTACGAAGAATCACAGAATTCCCTCTCAGATGATTAGAATCTGAAGCCAGTACAGAGGAAATAAGTGAAACACAACAAAGATATGGCATCATGAACAGTGAATGAGATGAGCATGGCTACATTCCCTTTTTCTCTTTCAAAAGAAGTATTTAGTAATATGACTCCATAATTAAGCAGCTTACCAGAAATTGAAAGATTGATATTGCAGACATCTATTGAAGTAGAACCCTTCACTTCAGTCACTTGAACATGTTCTTCATTCTTTTGGTTGTAGAAATTACATTTGCCACGTAAGGAGTCGAAAAGTGCTTTTTCACTCTGATGCTTTGGAACTGCCTCAATCCTCTGTTTTCACAAGCGATATCGATTTCATTCGATACATTAGTTTTAGTCAATGATGCTCGCAACGTGAAAAAGAAATGTTCTTAGAGTCAGTTCCATCTGATCAGAAGCATATTTGTTGGAGGTCAGATGTTTATTGTCAATATTATGAAGAATTATTATTCTTGCTTTTGTCTGATTGTAGCAATACTTCTTAATGAGAGGGTTCAGAACAGTATAACATTTAGCAAATAATGTACTGATGAATTTAGAAAAACCACAATGTCTGTAATAGTAGCTTACTTTTGTAAACCTTGCAACTTGACTTGGGAGCCCTACTTCCTGTAAGAGGTAATGCATTTTAGGTTAATTTTTTTTATTCGACAACATTTGGGGAGGGGAGAATCGAACTAGTAATCTCGTAATTATTAGTTTATACAAGATGCCACTGAAGATATGATATTGGGGGAGGGGAGAATCGAACCAGTAATGGTTACTAGGTAATACAAGATGCCACATGAACTATGATCCTGTTGGTGAAACAACATTTAAGGTTAATAGAAAAAAGAAAACACAAATGCACAAGAAAGAACACATTCCCTTTAAACACCTATGTATAATTTCCAGCGATTCTCGTGATTACTAATACAACACTAATGTCAGCTGAGCTATGTGTCACGATCTTGCTTGTCCAATGCGTGTTGCACATGGCCACATGAACCTTTAGACCCCTTTTTATCATGCTTTCCTAGTATAGGATTTACTTTTTATGTTATTGTATTTTTTTTTTTTTGGAACCGTATGACTCCTTGCCATTTTTACGTTCAAGCCTGTCACCTCAAAAATGGTCCAGAATGTACTATATGGGGTATGACTCTTGAAGCTTCCCTCCTACTCGGCTATTATATGATGAATGCAAACTAGTTGTCGTGTCCCTTATTGCATCTTGTCATATAACTTTCAAAACCTTCTTTCTCTCTTTCGAAAACCTTTTCACGAGGCCCGTGATAGAGGTTGCACCTGTTGTGCCACCTGCTCTGCGATTTTCGTTTGGCTGACTTGCTCGCCAGGTTAGAGCAGGTGCCTCACGATTGCTTCACAATGACAACGAAGTTGGATCGTGACACTATGCTCGCTTTAACAATGAGATATTTACAATATTTTTTCAGTACAACAAGATTTTTAGGATGCGTTTGTTTTTTTTTGCAAAAAAGAGGAAGTGGAGAGGAGTGGAGGGATTAATGGTAATTTGAGTAATTAACTACTTGTTTGGGATTGAGGTTAGTAGTGGTTGAATAATTAATTACTTGTTTGGGGAATGGTGCTAGCAGTTGAGTGATATGTTTGATGTGAAGCTTGATGGAGTGATTTGCGTGTTTGATAAGTGGTTAAGAGGGTTGTTTACTACCAAATACAAACGAGTGGTTTTTGAGAAGTAGTTGTTAATCGCTCATTTTCCACCAAAAACAAACGTAAGTTGAATATGCATCAGACATATATCTTGAAAAATTCAAAACTAATTAATATTTGGAATTGGATAAATCAAGAACAGGACAGAAAGGTGTCTTGGGCTAAGTAATACATTAAAAGTACTAATTAAACTAGGCTCTAACATGTTCCCTCCATTCATTTTGAGGGTGAAGAATGTTAAAATATGAGAAAAAGAGAAAATGGAGGAAATAATATTCACAACCAGATCAATTGCCATCAAAACAGACATGGCATGGCAGAAATTTAACAAATGTTTGATTCAAATTCCATACAAGTCAAGCTTCAGAAATCAATATTCACAATTTAAACAGCATACCTTTCTTCCATGATCACAAGCTTCAACACTGTTCACTAAAACCTTAGTTGCCCATCTGCATTCAGATAAAGAAACCAAGTAAAATTCAACCATTGAGAAGAAGAAAAAAAACTCTACGGTCTACCCAAATTCAAAGTTTTCGAAAAACCTTTCAACTTTTTTCAGTCAAAACAAAGTAAAAAATACAAAAGCTACCCAAGAGTCCAAACCCTCCTCTGCTACAACAGCAAACCCAGGCAGATCCAAAGTTTTGAGGATCTCATCATCGCACATTAATTTTGAGATGGATGAATACACTTTCTAAAATAGTATCAGAGTCCATAAACCCAAACGAGTATTCGGTTAAATAAAATGAAATTAAGATCCGATTCAAGATTCTTGAACCCAAAAGAGGCATTATATTTAATTGGACACTTTTTTTAAGTGATTAGAAATGAGGAGAAAGACTCGTTTGGATGAAATGTTTGAAGAGGGATTATAAAAGCTCAATTTTCATAGCTCCATAAAAACTCCAAACAAACACTCCTTCGGGTGCGTGCTGGAGCAAAAGTTGAGTTATTATAAACAGTAAATTACTGTAAAAGGAATAATCTTCAGTCATTCAGGGTAGAATAGTATAATTGGAGGCAATATAGTTGGAATGAGAGATTACAGACTAAAACATCAATTATTATAACCAGTTGCCCATATACAGGTTGAATTATTATAACACAACTTGATGTTCCCAAACGCCATTTGATGAACATACTTGATGAACTGCTAATCCAGAATAGAAAATTACAATATTATCCAATGAACATTCCACAAAAAAACACAAAGAACCGTATTCTTCCCCCCTCATTACCAATGGAAAAAAGGGTAAATCGAAAACCATACGCGCAAGAGGTTGGACGATTCCAAACAATTCCAGCAATCACCACAAGCTGCCAATACCAAAACATGGGTTCAAAATGTTACCACAAGAACAAATTATCCGTAGTTTTAGCCTCAACCCAGAAAAGAATAATAGATAGTATGAGCATCAATCTCAAAGGATTGAGAGGAGTAACACCTTCACTTTCAAATGTAAGATTTTCAACATGCCAACCAATCTTAGATTGAATCTCAATTTCATTTTCATTGGATCGAATAACATTTAAATTTTGATACATTAGAAAAAGAAATAAAAGAAAGAAGGCAAAAACCACACCTCATCAAAAGTTCCTGCTGGACTGTCATCATAGTTTGCAAGAAAAAACCCACCAAGAGTATAACTGGAAAGAGAGAGACAGATAGCAAGAACCCAACATTTTTAGGGATACATTAAACAAACAAACAAACAAACACTAATTCATCTCATTAATCCCAAATGCACAGTAATTAAACTAAATTGCAGGGATTAAAGAGTACCCAAATGCTTGAACGAGTCTCAACTCCTTAGGGATACAAGCTCGAGCGGTTTCCCCTTTCACAAGATGCAATTGATACAATGCCCTGAGTAACGGGAAAGCGTCGGAACAAAGAACTGGAGATTTTAACGAAGAAAAAGTAGAAATGGAGCCATTGAAATTACCTTCCTGAAAATTTCCATGGAGGTTTGCCAAATCCTGATGAACACTTTTTCGCTCCAATTTCCATGGAGGTTGAGCGAGTTCCTTGGAAGAGGATGAGAGAAATCAATATAAAATTTAAAAGGATAAGATTATAAACAAAGAAGTTGGCCCACGTGGCGTTGTTTTAATCAACGTGGCAATCTAAGTAAGCCAGGCTGTTTAGTAAGCATACAGTTTCGCAGTTTTTTCCCAAAAATTTAATGTTGGGAGCCCCTTTTTTTGTCTTTTTTTTGTGAAAATTTAAAAAGGGAATTTTTTAAATTCGAAGAAGGATGTTCATAGGTGGTCCACCTGATGATGAGTTACATTGTAAATTAAACTTTAATGCTGCTTTTAATTTTGCAGATAATAAATTTGGTGTGGGTTGTGTTATACGAAACGAAAAAGGTGAAGTGATGACTTTATTGGTAAGTCAACTACACAATCCTGAATGAGAGATCAGAGAAGCTATAGCTATTCATGATTGATTTACAATGAGTCATCGAGTTATGACGCTGGTGTTGAACACTAATTCTTTGGATAGTCATATAAATACATTTGTTAGCCTTCTTTTTATTTTAGTTATACTTAAATTAATTTAGTTTTTTTTTTTTTTTCCAAAAAATGTTACAACATTTTTTTTTATTCATGAAAAAATCGCCATTAAAAAATGTCTTTAATCGGCCATTTGTAGTTAGCAAGTTCATTTAAAAACATCACCACGTGACGGCGTTTTAATCAACATGTCAGCAAGCTTGTTTTGTAGCCAAACATTTGGGCAGGTTTTAGCAGAGTTTGCCTGTTTTTCCTAAAATAAAATACTGGATTTTTTTTTTTTGAAAGTAAATATTGAATTTAATGTAGTGTAACTGGTCGGTTATCTCAAAAAAAAAAAAAAAACAAAACATATTTACCATTAAACAAGCACATCTAAACCAACATCTCCTCTATAATTATGGGGTAGGATAGATTTTTCACTTCAAAAAATAATCTAGATCGTGAAGAAAGAGTCAAGGATGTTGCACATTATTCACACGAGATTTCAATAATATATGCATTAAACACTTGATTTTCATTTAGTAAAATGTGAAGTCAACTATATAGTAAAATATATTATGAAAAATGAATAA
>JBBMEG010000022.1:12804041-12820941 GCA_037832605.1 Cyclanthera cordifolia
TTTCGAACTACTAATCGAGTGAATGCTAATGCATCAGTAATGCCAGTCGAATTTTGCTCGGTTGCTTTAACTCCTTAACTTTCATTTGTTTTCATATAAATGTTCTGTTATAAATAAATACATGATAATACTCATTAATACAGTAACTATATTCGTTAAATTTTTTTTAACTAATAGCTATTTTTTTTTATGTTTTATAATAATTATTTTCGGTTAGTTATCATTTTTTTTTTTTTTTTGTGCACTCATTGTGTGGTTGTAGAATACTTGGGAAATGGTTATGGCGCTTTGCTTTCTTCACAAGTATATCTTAAGAGAAATAAAGGCTTCAAAAGGTTTGCTAACTTAATTATTGCACACACCATTATGGGAAAAAAAAAAAAGGAAAAAAAAAAAAACATTTCAAGTTTATAATTTGTGTTGTTGATCTTGTCTCCTTCTGGTAGGCCCACCCCTAATTCTTTTATAAAAACAGATTTTGTCTCTCACAATTAAAAAAAAAAAAAAAAAAAAAAAAACACTTTAAACTGATCTTTATACTATATGTATTTAGAACAAATTATCATATTTTTATAATTTTTTTTAAAATAATCTCACTTTTGTCTAGTATTAAAACTATTAATATTATAAAATTAATTTTAATTACTTACTTTTTTTTTTGTTTTTTTTATAGAAGTCAATTTTATTTTATTTATATAAAGTAAAGGTCTAAAATTAAACTGAAAATGATATTTTTTCTTTCTTTAATATATATATATATATATGAGTACAAATTGAAGAGGAATATCACAAATCTTAATAAAAATGTCTATAGTAATTAAATGAGAGCCAAATATTAATTTTAAAATAATTTTTGCATAGTGAAACTGCCTTTTTATTCCAATATTGCATGAAGTATAGTTTCTCCCTGGTCTTATGTTTAATCATTTTTTGTGTTTGTTTCAAGTTTATTTTTATATTTTTTTAAATAAATACAGTTAAGGCTAAAATAAATATTAAAAATTAAAAATAGTTTAATGGTCACTTATTCAACATTTTCATGATGTAATTAATAGTTTTGTTATTTTAAGAATTAAAATTAAATATTTTCAAAGATAAAAGTATTTAATTTCAAAACATAAAAATAAAATCAAAATTACACCCAAGATTATGTAGGACATAATAATAATAATAATAATAATAAATATTGGAAACTCTTTAGGGAGTATTTGTTTGTAAAATTGTGGAGTGTTTATTTTGAGTGTTTAGAGATGATGAGTTATTTTGGGTGATTATAAGGAAAAAATTGTAATAATAGCTCGTTTGGATAATGTTTTTAAAGAGTGATTATAAAAACTCGTTTACAAAATTTTCATAAACACTCGAAACAAACATTCCATTAAAATTTTTAAGACGAGAATAAATAAAAATTGATTTCATTTGATTTGATGGAATTGTCTTTTTAAATAAAAATTAAAAAATTAATAAAATATTTATAGCTCAATAGGAAAGAGAGATGAAAAAAAAAAATACATTGAACCATGTATCTGGTTAAACATCCACCCTAACTTCGTAGCCAAACATACCCTATCTTTGTTTCATAGTTGTTTTAACTCAAATATTTTGGGTTACATGTATCATTTTGGATCGAAAGATTAAATATTTAATAAGATGGTTATTTTCATTGTTAACTGATTTTTTGCTTTTTTTTTTTTTTTTTTTTTTGATCTATTATGAATTTCTAATCAATTTAAATAGATATTCAATAGAAAATTAAAATATAATCTTAAAACAAAAAAACAAAGAAGCAAATATTATCTATTTCATTTCCAAAAAAAAAAAAAAAAAACTTCACGATTAAAGAAAACAACTAAACGTTGTCCACCGCAGTTGATTGAATGCTTGGACTCATAAGGGTATAGTATGAATATCTATTTCAAAAACAACCGAAAAAAAAAACAACCCAACTCTTTTTTTTTCTTCAAATAATAATTTAAATTGAATATAATAGAGACATAGCATGAGAGGAAGATAGTGACAACACAAACATTTGAGAAAATTAATTATAGACTTTTCCTATATGGATGGTAAATATAATTTTCTCAAATCTTTGTATTGAGAAAAAAATATATCTTAAACAATTTTATTAGTAAATTTAATCCTATGCTTAATTCAATTAACACATTAGAATTTGTGTTGGCCAAATTAACATCATGACCAACTTGTTTTTTTTTTTTTTTTTTTAAATAAATAAAATTAAGGATAGCTTTGCTGCCAAATCAAAAAAAAAATAAAATAATAATAATAATGGAATGCTCAATCTAAACATGTTTTATCATTAATTTTCATCGCTCTAAACATGTTTTAAAGACAAGCAAAATTATGCTAGAATTATGAAGAGGTATTTGTTACGAGAGTTTGAACTAGTATTTCAAATTAATATTTATTAAATATTATTACAAAAACTACATTTAAAAGTAATCATTATTATTAAATACTCAAAATAAATTTTCATTATAAACACTACTTTTAAATACTATAAAAAATGACATCCAATCAGATTTTATCTTTAATCATTACTTACAAATAATCAAAATAAAATTTTCATTTTAAATACTCTTCAAAACTACATCAAAAAGCAAGCTTTTGACCTGAAATCATTACTTTTAAATACTCAAAATAATTTTTTATTATAAATACTAATTTTATATACACATAAAAACTTTATCAAAACCATTTTTTTTTTAAAATTTAATTTAATTTTTGGCAGCTATCCAAATATTTGTTTGGTATGAGACACAGGCAGAAGAAAAAAAAAAAAAATTTTTTTGACAACTTCAATAAAATATTGTTCTGTCCCAAACATTTGTTTTATTTCATTTTTCTTTTATGACGTCAACATGAGAAAGAAAACTAGAGAGAAAGACAGAGGTAAACTTAAACAGAAAAATATGTAATATTATAATTGTGAATAATGTATATAAAAAATAAATGATTATTTTTTTAAATATTAGAAATGAATAATTTAAAAGTAATAATTTGAATTGAATAATAATTTTGAATGATTTAATTAGTGAAAATAAGTTGTAAAATCTCATTCTTAAAAAAAAAAATAATAAAGAAAGAAATTAGAAATATTTGGATATCAAAGAGAGAAATAACCCGAAATCCCGATTATTATTATTATTTTTTCAAAATTTTAATTTAAATTATCTAAAATTTTAAGTATATAATTTAACCAAGAGAATATTTACCTAATTTAACCCAGAGAATATTTACCCAGCAACTTACCTTTCAATGAAACAAACTGCAAAAAGCATCATTATCCTGCCACAGATTTTTTTTTTACCATTGAACAGTAAAATTTTGGAGTTGTTTATTTACTCATTAATTAAATTTACAATGTAGAGAAAGAAGAAGACAAAAGAACAGAACAGTATTTTTTTTTGGGCTTAGAAACTTGCAAACAAAATACATTATCAATTAAATAAAATGCTAAAATACCATTTTATTCAAAAAAATTAATAAAAATATCATTTTAATCTTTAGTCTAAAAAAAAAAAAAAAATTGAAATTGGATCGAAAATATTAATAATTTTAATACAATCAATTTAAGATATGCACATATTTTAAAAATTTATACAAGAAGATGATAATTTTTTTAAAATAAAATTAATTATAAGAATCAATTTCAAATATATTATATTTTTAAGTTTAAATAGTGAAATAGAATAAACTTCAAAATTTTAAACTAAACATTTGAAAATTTAGAAATTAAGAAAGAATAAATCTCAAAGGAGAGTAATTAAAATTGAATCTACAAAAAATTCATGACCAAAATAAAATAAATCTCAAATTCAAAAATTAAAATTTTAGTTTGGTTCTATTTTATGATTTTAATATCAAATTTTAGTTTATAGATTTGTTTGTTCTATTTTAACCTATAATTTTTTATTTTAGTCTTTAAAGATAAAGGAAAAAAATCCGTCCATATTGAAAAAGCTTTCTTTAAAAAATAATAATCTTTCCCCCATAAAATTTTATTTAATATATATTTTTTAGAATATTTAATATTAATTATAAATTTTTATCAAGTTTTTTTTTTTTTTTTTTTTTTTAACATAAAATGAGAATGAAATTAGACATTAAAAAGTGGCTAAAATCAATTAAAACTTTTTGAATATCCTTTCTCTTTTCATTTTCACACACAGAGAACAGAACAGAACAGAACAGAACAGAACCCACACCATTACCAACACGCAGAGGGAGGAAGAGGGAGAGAGAGAAAGAGAGAGAGAGCTGAAACAATGTGGCCATGTTCCCCACCTGTTTCAATTGAATCAATGGGGTCCAATCTTCGAATAATCATCATTACAAAAAAACAACTCCCCTCTTCTTTTTATACCATTCCCACATTTCATCTCCCCTTCATTTGTTTCAGTTCAATCTCTTTTTCTCTGGGTTCTTTTCTCTTCTTTCAACAATGTCTCCTTTATACCTTGCTTTGCTGCTGATCACCCACTTCCTTCCCTTCGTTGAGCCTTCTAATTATAGCTTGGACTTGATTTCTTCCTTGCCCGGTCAACCCATCGTTGGATTTCGCCACTATTCTGGCTATGTCAATGTTGGCGACCGCAATCACAAGTCTCTGTTTTACTATTTCGCTGAGGCTCAGGTCGATCCTCATTCTAAGCCCCTTGTTCTTTGGCTTAATGGAGGTATTTTCACAGGATCAGTTTCTTTGGTGACTCCCATTTGGGGGTTTCTTTTTCTTTCTTGTTTAGAATTGGGGTTTCTTGTTCTTTGCAGGTCCTGGGTGTTCTTCTCTGGGAGTTGGGGCGTTTTCTGAGAATGGACCGTTTCGACCTGGAGGAGAGGTTCTGATCCGGAATGAGCATAGTTGGAACAAAGGTTTTTGTTATGATGCACGTTAGGTGTTTGGTGAAATGTGGTTTGGTTTTTATTGTTGATTTTTGGTTTTTGATTGATGTTTTTTTATGTGCTTTGATGTTCAGAAGCGAATATGTTGTATTTGGAGACGCCTGTGGGAGTTGGGTTTTCGTATTCTACTGATACATCTTCGTATGAGGCTGTGGGTGACAAAATCACGGGTGAGGAATTGAGGAACTTTGTAGTTGTTTTTCTTTGAACTGCTCAACCACATTTTGGGGTTTGATTTTAGAAGTGTAATCTTTCTGTTACTAGATAGTACACTTTTATTTACTCGTAATCATACATCATTTCATTTCCTATTAGAGTTATGCTCCTTTTTTGGGAGTATGGTGTTGTTTTGAACTTTTTGATCTGTAACTTTTGTTTGCGTGAAAAGTGAGATGATGAAAAATGTAAATAGCTTGCTCTACCCCAAAAGAAAGGGCACTTCAAGGTCAACTTCTCCATTTATTAGTTGCTTGGTCCCTCTCTTATTTTGTTTGTTAGTAGGTGGAAAATGCTTCCTTCCCTTTTCTGCTTTTGTTTTTTTCTTTTCTTCTCTTCTTTTTATTGTTATATTTTATTGGGGGGTTTTGTTTGTTTGGAGGAAACTGCACTTTTGAGTGTTGCAATGTTCAGTGGCACTGTTCATAGCATGGTAAAAAGAAAAAGCAAATTACAAATATCACCGTAGTGACTTTCATTTTGAATATTTGTTTAGAGGTTTATGGTGCTTTGAAAAGGAGTTGATTTGATAAGATTTGGAGTATAAGATTTGACAAGGCTTCAACTATAATACAACTAGTTGGAGGAGTTTTTTTTTTGTATTTTATCTTGAAAAAAAAAGAAAGAAGCTACCCTAAATCCAATTTGTTTTTATATTTGAGTGGCTGAGAGCTGATTTTTCTGTTTGATGCATCCTGCAGCAAGGGACAATTTGGAGTTCTTGGAGAGATGGATGGTCAGATTCCCACATTACAGAAACAGAAGCTTGTTCATTACAGGAGAAAGCTATGCTGGTATGCTCTTCTATTTCTCCTCAAAATTGCCTCTTTCTTAACTGTAAAAGAAAAGTAGACTAATTATCACATTTTTGATTTGCTTAGGTCACTACGTACCCCAATTGGCAGAGCTTATGCTAGAATCTAACAGAACCTCATTCAACCTCAAAGGCATTGCTGTTAGTAGAAGCAATTTAAAATCATTTCTTTTTTTTCAATCTAAACTACCCTTAATACTCTCTCAAATGAGTTCAAATGCATGAATTCTGTATTGATATCATGTTATAGTTGCCAATAGAATCAACAACTTAACGAAGTGTTTATGCCTCCATATGCTTGATTTGCAGATTGGCAATCCTGTTCTAGAGTTTAGTACTGACTTCAACTCGAGGGCTGAGTTCCTGTGGTCGCACGGATTAATATCAGATGCGACGGCTAAGATGTTCACGTCAATGTGCAACTACTCTCGTTATGTGGGTGAGTACTACAGGGGGTCTGTTTCACCCATTTGCTCAAGGGTGATGAGCCAAGTGAGCAAAGAAACCAGTAGATTTGTTGACAAGTATGACGTTACGCTTGATGTTTGCATCTCGTCCGTGTTCTCTCAGTCCAAAATCCTCAATCCTCAAGTGAGTAGCGTACCAGTTAATTCACCTCTCTTTTTCCGTCTCAGGATCTCACATTTCTACAATTCCAATTTCTGCTTTGCAGCAAGTAACTGAAACAGTCGATGTTTGCGTGGAGGACGAAACAGTTAACTATCTCAATAGGCAAGATGTACACAAGGCGCTCCATGCTCGTCTTGTAGGAGTTCAAAAATGGGCTGTTTGCAGCAGGTAATACAAACTTCTTCATACTAACATGTCCACTAAGATATTTTGCATGGTACGTTCTTTGAGACCAACATTTTTCATTTCAATTGATAGCATTCTGGACTACCAGCTGCTCGACCTGGAGATACCGACAATTAACATTGTGGGGAAACTGATCAAGTCAGGGATACAAGTGCTGGTCTATAGGTAAGTGAAACGCGCCTCGGGATCTCATCCCTAACACTGTTTAAACATACTGCATTTAACACCTTGAATTTGCAAATTTGCAGTGGAGATCAAGATTCTGTCATTCCACTCACAGGAAGTAGAACTCTTGTTCACAAACTGGCAAAAACGTTGGGACTAAAAACAACCGTGCCTTATCGAGTTTGGTTCGAGAGACAGCAGGTAAATCTTATTGCCTAAAAACTCCAGAAAATGTTCCATTTTCATGTTGGTGTTGGCATTAAGTATGAATGATTTGGGTCCCTACAAGGTAGTACTGTAGTTGAAAACTTGGACATTGAAGGTGTGCTCCTTCAAGTTCCCAGGTTCGAAACTCATCTGTAGCATTAATTTATAAACACTTCTCGTGTCTCCATTCCTTCGATGTCTTCCGGTGCTTAGCCTACGGACGGGTGTGGTTGCCTGAATATAGTGAAGCAAAGTTTCGATTTCCCGATTTCAAAAAAAAAAAAAAAAAGTAAAATTAAGTATGAATGATTTGAGACATGACTGACTTTGAATGGATTTTGTTCTTCAGGTTGGTGGGTGGACTCAAGTTTACGGCAACATTCTTTCCTTTGCCACAATCAGAGGGGCATCACACGAAGCACCATTTTCACAGCCTGAAAGATCACTGGTGTTGTTCAAGTCATTTTTGGAAAGTCAACCTCTACCTGAAGCTTTCTAGAAGATTTCTCATGGTATTATTTTTATTCCAGTTTCGACAATTCAGGCTGAGCTTATGGTTGAGAGTGAAGTTTGATTGCTTAACTGATGATCTGGGAGTGAATTTTTTGTAAAGATCACCAGCAAAAAGGAGAAAATTATGTTAAATAAGAGGGGGAAAAGAGCTCATTGTGTCAACTTTCATGAATTTTGTAAATTCTGTGTCTTGAATCAATTGAGAAGAAATGCAGCTGTTGGAACTTTGCGAGAAGAGAGTTTTTATTAGTGCTGTATTTCTGATTGTACAACACTTCTGCCAAAGAGTTCTCTAAATATCCAACTGAGAATAGAATAGAATGGAATGAATCATGTTCATGGTGTTCTGAAAGAGTGTTTAAAATATTGAGAAACAACAGTGGGTGCTTGAACTTGCATTTCCATGCAACTAAACTCTAAAGCTAGTATTGGCTTTGATAACAGTACACATGCGCTGAGGCTTTGTTTGTGTTGTTCTGCACCTTCTCTAGATCTTGCCATGTGAGAATGTCCGTCTGCATCTTCTGCTCTGTTGTTTTGTTCGGGAATCTCAACCGAGACTGCCGCTGGCTTTACTGCTCGCACCCTAAATGAAAATGTGAAATGATAGTTTAATTAAGTTGTAAACATGACTGTTTCAAACACTTTTCTCCTAAAAACAATTTTGAGGAGAAACATTACTAAACAAACTGCAATCCTTGGATAATGAGATGAGAGGAGTCAAAAACCAGAAAACAGAAACACTAACCGGCATCGAATTCGGCAGGAATATTTGAGTAGTTCAGGAGTATATTCTGTATGCCCACTGAAATATTATAACGAAAAAAACTGTCACAAGCCATGAATTGGAAAACAAAAACATTTGTAAAATTCTAGGTAGATGCAATTACCTATAACTTGGAAGAGACATTGTGATAGCTGGTCCCATCCATTTGCTGAAAGGAACTGCCACCATCAGCTTGTTATCAGACACACAAGGGATGTTCTATTTGAACAAGGGCAAATTTAACAATATTGGGGATTCTTACAGTATAAAGTATAAAGATTAATCAGTACTTCTTGGAACTAGGAAAAGAAATGTCTAACCACAGTGATAACCTCAACATGCCACCCCTACGAATTACGTCTCCGAGAAAGAGGCGGGGATAAACACAAGGAAGAAATTAGAGAAAGTGAAGTGTTGGTTAGATGACGGAAGTATATTTTCTGAGCGCGGTGGGGTCCTCGCTACTAGTTGGTCGAAAGAAGTATATGTTTGGGTACTGCTACAACAACTTGCCACTGCTCAAGATCTTGCAGAACCAAAAAGAACTGCGCACTACTCTATGATAACTAGAAGATAGATAAATTTATTCTTTTTTGTTCTTTTTTGCGAAACAAGTAACATGTTCGATGTTCAATGTTCAATGTCCAACGTCAATGATGTAGATTATCAGTCATAAAAGCAGAGAAAATTTGTTGGACACAATCCTAGAGCACTGATAAGTATAGTCCCTTTGAATTTTTTAGCCGGCATTAATTTTCAACATATTCAGTTTTAGTGACGTTGGGAATACAAACAAAGAAGTAGTCTCACATTTGTTAGTTAGCGGTAGATTACAAAAATAAGATTACGAGTATACGAGCGAGAACAACTTTTTACATTAATACGAAGCCTTTTGAGTGAAATAAAAAACAAAACTATAAGAGTTTATGCACAAAATGGACAATATTATATCCAAAGGAGGTGTCGTCCTTAACACATGAAGAGTCACAAACTTCCATCCCATGATAAGAATCGGAAGACAAGAAAATGAGGAACACATGAAAGATAGGGCGTCGATGAACATGACTTTTTTTTTCCATCGAGAAGAAGTATGTAAGCAAATATTATGACATTATTATTAAGCAGCTCACCAGAAATTGAAAGGTTAATATTGCAGACATCCACTGAAGTAGGATCCTTCACTTCAGTCACTTGGACAAGCTCTTGATTCTTTTGATTGTTGAAACTACTATTTCCAGGTATGGATTTTAGAAGTCCTGTTTCACTCTGATGCTTTGGAACAGCCTCAATCCTCTGTTTTTCACACAGAGATATCATTTCCATAAATACATTTAACTTTTGTTGATGTTTTACTATGCCTCAATCTTAAGAGTGAGTCAGTCCCAGCAGATCAGACATCTTATTTGTAGGTCAGATGACTATTGTCAATTTTAAAATTAAGAATAAATCTTGCTGAGTGCTGACTACTCTGACAAGACCTACCACCTAGGAATGTACATGGATTGAGTTAGTTCCCGTTGAGAGAACTTTTTGAACCAACCCAAAATTATAGGTTGGTCAATTTTTCAACTCAACCCTACATTTTCGAGTTGAGTTGGGTCGTGTTCTTCGGTTCAAATTATTAATTTTAAGGATTTGATCAAAAGTAAGGTATACATGAGTTGAGTTGGATTAAGTTAAGAAATTTTTTTGGATATTAACCCAAATTTTCGAGTTAGTTTATACACTAACTTATACAATCCTATATATTTGAGCAACCAAACGCATATATTTTTGGATTGGTTGGGTTGAGTCATTGAAATGTTTTTGTTTTCGACTCAAATATATATTGTTTTTTATAAAAATAAACATAATAATATTAATTAATCATTCAACTTCAATTTATATCATTATATATACATTATAAAAACTATTTAAAAGATTTATTTTGGAGGATAAAAAATTTAAAAATAAGAATAAATAAAATAAAAATATGCAAATATAATTATGTTATAGGTAAAAAAAAAAAATTAAAAATTAAAAATAAATTATGGTTAGCTCGGGTCAACCCAAATTAATTTTAAGTCAACCAAGAAACCAACCCTGAATCGGGTTGGTTCGGGTTATCGAGTTCTTTGAACACCCCTACTACTGCCTAACTCTATAATATTTGGATGTCAAGAAAATTTGTAAAAATTAATTTCCTAAGTAGGTGGTCACTGTCAATTGAACTCAATCCTTCTAAGATCCCAAGGTCCTTTAAATCAACCAATCCATGATGGGTTCTGTTGCAAAACTTCTTCATGAAAGGGTTCACAGCAGTAAAACATCAATCAAATATGTGTCGATGAACTGCATATTGAAAAACCATAATGTCTAAAATAGTAGCTTACTTTTGTAAACCTTGCAACGTGACTTGGAAGCCCTACTTCCTGCAAGAGGCAATGAAATTAATGTCATTAGAAAAAGAAAAAAAAAAAGGAAAACAATTTGAAATTTTAAACATTCTAAATACAATTTGAAATTTGATACTAATTCTAAATACTCTTAGAATCTCAATCCAAACATGCCTTTGATGTCGAATGTCATCCGTCACGAAAGATGGAAAGGAAATAGATAATATGCTGATTAGAGCTTGAAACTACCAGGGAGATTTTTATATGAAATTTTCAAGAGCACCCGTGCAAAGTTCATAGGAGCGGTTTGTTCGGGTGTTTTAAAGAGCTATTAAAAACGAGTTTTAATAATCACTCTTTAAACTACTCATACAAATGAGCTATTACTACAATTTCTTCTTTACAACCACTTAAAATAACTCCTCATTTCTAATCACTCAAAATAATCACTCCATAAATATTCATCCAACTACTCCATAAACAGACATGGTAACGAGTTAACGACATTCATTTTGAATTCCAGAAATCGACAGCAATCCTTCAAATTACATACCTTTCTTCCATGAGAACAAGCTTCAACACTGTTTACTAAAACCTTAGCTGCCCATCTGCATTCAGAAAACAAAACTAAGTATGATTCAACAACATAGAAAGAAAAGAGCTCTTGGGTTTTCCAAAATTCAATATTTTTAGAAACCCCTTCAACTTGTTTCTACCAATTATTCAAACGTTTCAACAGGATCAAATAAAGAACCAAATCAAAAGCTACTTAAAGAGTCTAACCCTCCTCTGCTACCGTTTAAAGAGTTTTTCATTTTAATTATTTTTCAATTTTTTTTACAAGAGATAGATTAAATTTCATGTAAGTTTATTTTTAAATGTGGTAAGCATAGATATTAAATCGATTCTTTTTTTGTATCTATAAAAGGGTGACTTCCATAATATTTTTAATTGTTTCATTCCCTCATTCACTCTCTTTGTTTGAGAAAGATTAGAGACTTTGATTTGATTTTTTTGCTTCAACAATATTCATTTTTTCCCTTACATAGAAAAGTTGATTCCACTTAAGAGCAAAACTTCCAATGGGGAGCACTATTTTGTATGCCAAACAAATAGTTTCTTTTTTAATAAGTTTATTTGTAAAATAATTTATGTGGCACCTAATGTGTCATATATACAAAATGGAAGGTTTCCCAGCACATCCATGTGGAGGAAAGTTTTCCTCTCTCCGTAATTATGGGCACGTATCTTCGACCAAGAAGTTCCGGTTACAAATTTTCCAAAGCCAAATATTGTTGTTCAACGTACAAAAAATGACCATCTCTTTTCCCCTCATTATCAATGTAAAAAGAGGGTAATAGAAGAGCATACGCGCAAGATGTTGGACGATTCCAAACAATCCCAGCAATTACAACAAGCTGCGAAAGCCAAAGCCAAAGCCAAAACAAAAACCAAAACATGAGTTAAATGTGTTCTTTTTTATTCAACAATATTTTCCGAGGAAATTTAAACCTAACAATTGAATTACTAGGTCGTACATGATACTTCAGAAGCTATGATCCTTTTTACACATTAACTCAATGTTGCCACATGCAACAATTCTCCATTATTTTAGCCTGAAAATCACTCACCTCATCAAAAGTTCCTGCTGGACTGTCATCATAGTTTGCAAGGAAGAACCCACCAAGAGTATAACTGGGGAGAGAAGAATGTATTAAACAAACACTAATTCTATTACAAAAAAATCAGACAATAAGGGGGTGATTGGATTTGGAGGGAAGGAAGAGGAGAGGAAGAAAAAATTTTCAACCCTTTGTTTATTTTTAAGTAAATCACAATCTCTCTCCAACTCCTTCTCAACCACTTCTCAGCTTTTCTTCAACATCTTATCAAACATTATATCAAATTTCATCTAAAATAAACATCTACTCTCTTATACAAAAATCTCAACAAAATTTTATGGAACTTCTTCTCTCTATAACATCAATCCCTAAACAAGTACTTCATGAACCAAAATCAATCTATTTCCTCTTCTTTGTTCCTTCCTTTCCTCTCCTCTCCTCTCCTCAACTCCACTATCCAATCACCTCCTAAGGAGATGTTTGGTATGAGATTTTGAACTAGTATTTACTAAATATTCTTAAAAAAACTACATCCAAACGAGTTTTTGATTTCAATCACTACTTCTAAATACTTAAAATAAATCTTCATTCGAAATACTAATTTTAAATACTCTTAAAAATTACATACATAGGCTTTTGACTACCATCATTACTTCTAAATACTCAAGATGCATCCTCATTCAAAATACTAATTTTAAATATTCTTAAAAACTATATCCAAATAAGTTTTTGATTACAATCATTATTTCTAAATACTCAAGAATAAATCCTCATTCTAAATACTAATTCTAAATACTCTTAAAATCTCAATCCAAACTTCCGGGTCCTAATTTAGTTTAAAAAAATCACCCACTAATCACATTAATCTGCCACATTAGCCTAAAAAACACACCAATCAAACAAATTATCAGTGATTAAAGAATACCCAAATGCCTCAACGAGTCGCAACTCCTTGGGAATACAAGCACGAGCAGTTTTCCCCTTGACAAGATGCAGTTGATACAAGGCCCTAACAATGGGGAATGTCAAATCAAAGAAGAAGAAAAAATGGAGAAAAACAGTAAATGGAAGACCTTCAGTTTACCTTCCTCTGAATGTCCATGGAGGTTTCCCATAACCTGATGAACACCTTTTGTCTCCAACTTCCATGGAGATTCCGCCAAGTTCCTTGGAAGAGGAAAAAGAGAAAAATGGATTATTAAATTAAAGGATAAGATATGGAGCTGCTTGTCGGTGGACAATTGAAACCCAGAAATAAAGTCCACGTGGCGGTATTTATTATTATTATTATTTTTTCCCTCAGGTTAATATACAATACCTTTGTAAGTAGTTATTTATATCAAATTTAATTTATATTTAAAAAATTTGGTGTTATTTTATTGTAACTGTTTTTTTTTCATTATATGAAAGTGGCCGCCATTGCAACTCGAGATAATGATGTTATTGTTGAATTGGCTGAGTCGGCGAGGGCTAGCATGAGTAAAGGTACTGATAGTTATGGTTACGACTGGCTTTGGTGCCACTTCTCATAGGAGAACCAATCAAGGTGGTGCTCTTCAGTAAGAACTTATTCGATTCTTAAATTCTGGCATCTTTGGGAATGGCGTTGAGTCGAGTCACACTTTGCCTCATTCTGCCACTAGAGTAGCTATGTTGGTGAGAATCAACACTCTTCTTCAAGGATACTCGGGTATTAGATTCGAAATTTTGGAAGCAATTGCTGATCTCTTGAATCACAACGTTACTCCATGTCTGCCACTTCGAGGAACTATTACCGCTTCTGGGGATTTGGTTCCTTTATCTTACATTGCAGGGTTACTTACAGGTCGTCATAATTCAAAAGCCATTGGACCTAATGGTGAAGTTCTTGATGCAAAGGCTGCTTTTTGAACAAGCTGGTATTGATTCTGGATTCTTTGAGTTGCAGCCTAAAGAAGGACTTGCTCTTGTGAATGGCACTGCCGTTGGTTCTGGATTAGCTTCCATTGTTCTCTTTGAAGCAAATATTTTGGCTGTTTTATCTGAAATTCTATCAGCTATTTTTGCTGAGGTGATGCAAGGAAAGCCGGAATTCACTAACCATTTAACCCATAAGTTGAAGCACCATCCTGGTCAGATTGAAGCAGCTGCAATCATGGAGCACATTTTAGATGGAAGCTCTTACATGAAAACAGCCAAGAAACTGCATGAAATTGATCCTCTCCAAAAGCCCAAACAAGACCGTTATGCTCTTAGAACTTCTCCTCAGTGGTTGGGTCCCTTGATTGAAGTGATTCGGTTCTCTACAAAGTCAATTGAGCGAGAGATTAATTCAGTTAATGATAACCCTTTGATTGATGTTTCAAGAAACAAGGCATTACATGGAGGTAACTTTCAAGGAACTCCGATTGGAGTTTCTATGGACAATACTCGTTTGGCCATTGCATCCATCGGGAAGCTCATGTTTGCCCAATTTTCAGAGTTGGTCAATGATTTCTACAACAATGGTTTGCCTTCTAATCTTTCAGCAAGTAGAAACCCCAGCTTAGATTATGGATTTAAAGGTACTGAGATTGCTATGGCTTCATATTGCTCTGAGCTTCAATATCTTGCAAATCCAGTAACAAGCCACGTCTAGAGTGCTGAACAACACAACCAAGATGTTAACTCTCTTGGTTTAATTTCCTCAAGGAAAATTTCCGAAGCCATCGACATTCTAAAACTCATGTCTTCCACATTTTTAGTTGCTCTGTGCCAGGCAGTTGACTTGAGGCATTTGGAGGAAAATTTGAAGAGTACGGTAAAAACCACAGTTAGCCAAGTTGCAAAAAAAGTGTTGACTACATCCTCTAATGGTATACTTCACCCATCAAGATTTTGCGAGAAAGATCTACTCCAAATTGTTGACAGAGAAAACACATTTGCATACATTGATGATCCATGCAATGCTACTTACCCATTGATGCAGAAGTTGAGGCAAGTTCTGGTTAATCATGCACTCGAAAATGGTGATAATGAAGTGAATACAGACACTTCAATCTTCCAAAAGATTTGTGTTTTTGAACAAGAATTAAAGGCGATTTTACCAAAGGAGGTTGAAAATGCAAGGTTGGAGTATGAGGGTGGAAATTCAAAAATTGAAAATCAAATTAAGGATTGCAGATCTTATCCATTATACAAATTTGTGAGAGAAGAGTTGGGAACGGGTTTGCTCACAGGAGAAAAGATAATATCTCCCGGAGAAGAGTGTGAAAAAGTTTTCACAGCTTTGTGTCAAGGAAAGATGATCGACTCTATCTTCGAGTGTCTTAAGGAATGGAATGGAGCTCCGATCCCTATTTGCTAATACTTTTGGCTATTTGTTTGAAGTGGACGCAACATAAAATTCGAAAGATACACGATTGCAATTGTATTTACTAATTATTTTCTTAATCATTATTTATGGTATCAAATTTATCAATAAAAAATAGTATTATATTTGTCTTGTGTGTTTAAGCATGATATTTTATTCATTTTCAACCAAGTGTACCATTTTTATTTATACATTTTTTAACCAAAAATCATTTATGTAGATAACTAATTGTAATAGGTAACTATGATTGTGTTGAACTATCATGTATCTCTAAATGTATTGTTTGTTATATATATATATATATATATATCTCAAATTTAATTAAATTCACGAAGATTTAGGTAATATTTCCAATTTTAAAAGAAATGTTAATTAATTTTCAAGTAAATAATTAATTAGGTAAGACAAATATTCATCCATATAAGTATTTATAATTTTTTATGTATATAAATGTATTAATAATATAAAATATAAACGGAGAATGGAACATGATGAGCAATAGATTTTCCATCTTCGTTCGAAAAAATTTCATCTACACTCTTTTATTCCTCGTCTAATCGTGGATTCCCCGCCATGGGTTGGATCCTCACAAGGCAGAAAGTGAACATCTTTAGTTGAAAATGTACCTACTTCTTACCTGATTATTTTTCATTTTTAAGCCTCTACTTCAGAAATTTTTCTTTTTTTCTTTTTTAATATTTTCAACTACTTTGATTAACTTATATGTATCTCGATTCTTTTCATACGACAATCAATTTATTCTACAATATTTAGTTGTCAAAAAAAAAAAAGTAAAGTTTATTTCTTAGCTCTAGGTTGTAGTGGCTAATACACTAACTCAAGCTAATTTTTGAAAAATACATGTTAGACAAAGCACTTTTGTGTATATATGATAATAAAGGATTACATGATTTTTTATGTATGAATGAGTGTTTACACTCAACTTCATAACCAAACAATACTTTATTGAATTTGATTGAATATTCTTTTAAATTGCATATTCTTTTTTAGCTCTGTATGGAAAAGCTTTTCATAATTATTCTTTAGGTCTAATCTAGTTTTATTGGCATGCTTCTTTTTTAAAGAATGTTTAATTTATTATTGGAAGACATTAAAGCTTAAGGCATAGATGCCAACAAAAGTAAATCTTTAGTA
>JBBMEG010000022.1:12834550-12846889 GCA_037832605.1 Cyclanthera cordifolia
ATTTTCTGGCTTCCTTAAGTTTCAGTTTCAGTTTTTGTTTTTTCTTCCATATTTATTACCATTTTCGGGCTTTGTAATCTAGAGCTTTTGTCTAATGAAGAGTTTGTTGCCTTTTCAAAACAAAAAAAATGTATGCAAGTATATATATAATTGAAGACCTGAACAAAATGGAAAGATAAAATGATCATTACCTTTGCATGAATGAACTTCTCCTTCACTGATATTGGATCAGAATGACTGGGTTTGCTGATAAAATGCATATGCTGTTTATCAGACTTGTACAAGCTTCACCACAAAAATAACAAGTGAACATTAGCGAAACCAGATTAAATGATTTAAACGATAAACATTGTTTTGACAAACTCTTTGACTTGATAGCGTAGTTCATTTACCCTGTCGTAACGAGATCCTGGAATGCACTTCTTGATTGCAACATCTCCTCCCAAACCGAGTTTGCAAAGGTATTACCGAGAGATTGAAACAAACTGATAACTGAAGGTTCCCACACTTTCACATCCAATGTAAGGGATCTCACCTACATAGTTGCACAAGTACGCAATTAGCATGCAGGAAGCAAAAAATAATTTCTAACCATAAAAGGATGTCATATCATAAACTATGAGCAGAAACTAATGAATACTTTAATTAGCCATCCTACCTAATTAATTTCTGAGTTAAAATAACAATAATTAACTCTTTTTCACAAGGAAAATCCTCAATGAAAAAAAAATTAAGGTCTGACAGAAGCAGTACAGTCGTCTTTTAAAAGTGCTTCCCACATTACTTCCCACTAGGAACCCTTTGTTTATCTTTTGATGGGAATGTCAAGCTTATGAGCATCCATGTACTCTACACCTACTTAACAGAACTAGGAACAAAATGTTAGAAAACTAATCATTATTAGTTCCTGGTACATGTATTACAACACAACTCTCTCCGATTATATGATTGGCTCCAAAAAAAGTTACTCGTGCTAGGCTTGTCGACGTCCCAACCAGCCATTAGCATACTGTTGTCTTGCCCCTCAGAACATTTCAATACAATGGAGTAATTTTTCACATTTCAACTTTCAACCAATCATTAGAAGATAACTTCGTACACATATAACACTCATATATTGCCCTTTTGAAATAGCATCCTGCTTCTCTATCAGTAGAAGAGCACCCAAAGAGTACCCCACTGCTCGATAAAACACATGAAAAACAAGTTCAAGATATTCACCTTTGATATGTGAACACCAAGATTACGGTGAACACCGGAACATTCAATACAAACAAGAACTCCGAGATTCAAAGAAGCCCAGTCGGGTTCAGGAGCACCACAATCGGCACACTTATCATTCCCGCATACTCTACGAAGTATGTCTATAGGCTTCTCAATTTTCATAGCTGATCGTTGCTGTAGCAAATTTCTTGAAGGGCGTTCCATATGAGAAGAACTGAGGTTTCTTTCGGATGTATACTCCTCGAGCGCTGTCTGATCAAAGTCGGAGCTTTCAAAAGAGCTGCTCTCACTGGTAGATCTGTGATGACCACTTCCCATAGGACTGCCCGCAAGAAACTGATAAACAGTTTCAAATATTTATACAAACAACTATTAACATTAACATTTGAAAAACATCCAGAGTCTAGCAAAAAAGGCAAGAGTAAATACCCTCTCTGGAGTCTGAGAACTTAGCAATGAAGCAATAACTCCAGTTATTTTTTCAATCCAATCCATTTGATCAAGTGCACTCTCTGCCTGCACTAACATGCAGAAATAGATTTATAGGGAACCTTAAAACTTTGGAATCTTCATAAGAAATTCTGAAAGTGAAACATCAATTTACAGCCAAAACTAGTCACTAAATCAAACCTGCAAAGTATAACTCTTGGTTGGTGAAATGATACGAAAGCAAAACCTAAGATCAGACTGGTCCGCATCGACTTTGATTGTGGAAGTGAGCAGGTTCACTGTATGATGAGCTACAGATTTCTCATCATGCACCCCACCATGATAGTGTGAAGAAAGCCAACGGCTTAAAAGGCCAGAACCCAGTTCTGAACTATTCCGCTGACCAGATAATTGCCCTGTAGATGTCTAAAATAAAACCATCATACACATGAAGTAAATTCAGAAACTACTGTTTGGCAGAGGAAAAACAAATACCCAGATCACAATGTTAACATGATTTAATTACTCACAGATGATTTACTGCACTGCTTGCGATAATAATATAGCAACCCTCGGCTATCAAGAACAAAAAATCTTCTTTTCCAGTCCCCTCTCAAGTTTGAAGAACGCTTAGAGAGATAACCTTGTCGAATGGTTTGAACCTAAATTACAGTTGAACATAAAAATACAGCCATGTGAAAAAAGATAGATAAATTATGAAGCAAATGGATGGCGAACAAAGAGGCATTATTTTCTGACCTTTCCTTTTGCAGCAGATTGCATGACTTCCTCTATCATTTTATGCGAACTTCTACCAATGGCTTGAATACCATCTCCATTAGGAGATCCATTAGAACCATTGGATGACAACCTACTCTCCCGATCAACCTGCCTCTTGTACTCTTGCATCTGTTCACTTAGAGCAGCCTGCTCATAATTGGACCTTTCTCTTGATTGCTGTGCATAGGTCAACACCTGCCAAACAAAAGTACATCCGTTATTTTACAGCAATAATTATGTAAATCTACAGTTGATCCGAGGCGTGTTATATTTTGACTTATGAAGCCAAGTCAAGTCTCCCACAATTTACTGTTGATCAGAAACTATCTCAAACTTCCATTCTAAAATTGATTGAGTAGGTGTAAAAAATAGAAAATATCAAGTCAAAAATCAGGTCAATATATGAATATATTTCATGCCGGTTTCGTTTACAGAAAACTTATCGGGATTTTAACACCAATAAATGAAAGAAGAGAACACCATTGTCATGAATAAGAACATTTATAAACAAAAACAAAAGGCGCTATTTACAAAAAAATAAAATATCCAATAAAAAATTTGCAGATACACGGTAATTCCTGAACACTAAATATTTATCATTCATTTGGCAAAAATGTTCCATTTAAGTGGAAACAGGGGTTTTTTTCCAAGGGTTACAAGAAAATGGGGAGTTGGGGAAAGATTTTCTTGACAGCAATAAGGATTTGGATTCAGCGCATTTTATTGGGTACTGCCCTTTCTTGAATTTCTTGGTGCTGGCTGGTCCAAAAATAAAATTAATGCATGAAAAACTGTCCAACAACCCAACTAAACCTGCCAAGTTTATCCTCCTAAGAAGCAGCATCAGTGCATCACATTAGGCTACCTCCAAGATTTGAAGGTGGAAGGATCCGAACCCATGACATCTTGGTCATGAGCTGATGGGCACACACTAATGTAAGTTGAGCTTACTCTTGTTGACCTCCCTCCCATATTCTGCCCAACTCAATTTGAAATATTCCGATGATGAAAGAACAAGATCCAGGAATTGAAGCTAAATTTATCACACTAAAATCACAAAACTTTCCTGTCTCGTTGACAGGCCTACATTTCAGTAATTGTAATTCTAAAACTGAGACTGAGAGATGTCAAAATAAAAATAGCTGACAGTGACACTCATTAGAGTATATATTCAGTTTAGCCCAAAACAAAATAGAAGGGAAACCTGATTAATATACGGCTCCATCTGATGCAACAATTCATAACCCTGCAGGGAACAAGTACAAGATGAGTATGAAAATGCTAATACAGTTAACAAATATGTCAAAAATAATTTCCAAGAACTTACCTGTTTGAAGTAACGAAGATGAGCATCCATTGTCCCACTCACTGCCTCTAAAAATTCAAACCTTTTTTTGGCCTCAACATTAGAAAGAGCTGTTACCTACAAAGATGAGATATGTGAATAAAATGCTATGAGTTAAATTATTTTGAAATATAACTTAAACCAAATATCAATAATCAAACAATAGTACAGATATTACTAGATTAAAGCGAGCCTGCTCAAATGAAGATCTAGCATTATGAAGTTCCTGAAATGTGTTTGACCAAATTAGATCTAATGAGCAAATTCAATACCACCAAACTATATGCCAAAAATATTAGGATGATAACCTGTAAAACTTTCGGTTTAGCATAATACCTCTTCCAAAAGACTAGCAACGTCAATTTTAGTTCCTTTTCTCAATGACAGGAATTTCTCACGAGCCTGCAATGTCATATTTTTTATGTTAACTAAGAAAAGCAAGCAACCCAAAGATAATTATTTATTATATTATAGAACAAATAAAGAACTTCAAAACAACTGAAACTACTAAAATCAAGCAGTTTCAGTTGGTTTAGTCACTTCTACATTAACTGTTGATAAGGGTATTTAAAAGATATAAAATAAAAATCCATTTGCAACAGCACCATGGTACTTTAGCTACTTAATTCCCAAAGAAGATAGAACAATTAATTTAGCTATATAAGTCATACCTGATCATAGAGAAGGCTAGCCTTGTCAAAGCGCTTCCTAGCTTCCTGCACTAACAATATATCCCTTAAAAGAGGTGCTCAAAAACAAGCAGACAAGCTGCATATTCAGGTTCTTATATATAGCCTTTCATACGAAACAAACTTCAAAGAAATAAAAATGGAGAGAGACAAGAAATCAATCAGTAATTATGTTCGTTAGGATTTTTGTAATCATTTCATACATTAACGAAAAGTTGTGTTTCTTATCAAAAAAAATCAAATTGAAAAGATGCAACTTTTCTCTCACTGAAAAAGAGAACTCTCTCGACTTTAGATGAAATCCTAGCCGGTCACAACCTTCCTACTTCGGTGCCAAGAAGGGACACTCTGCTTCAGCGACAAACATCTACTTCTCCTCCGACGCCCAACACATCTCCTCTGCCACTCAAGAATTGAACTTACTCCGGCTTTGCAGACACATCTCCTACAGCATCAATATTTTCTCCTCCTCTAGCATCGGGGCCCCATCGACACATCTGCCACTACACGCAGGCATCTCATATCTTCTTCTCTGGATTTTACCTCCCCCATCAATATTCCTTGCTCACAAGTTCCCCACTGGCATCGTCGCTCACCTTCATTGACCTCTTCCTATGCCCAGCACAACACATCATCAAGGGGAGTATTGTTTTTCTTTCAGTAGATTATCACGGTTTCTTCCTTTATCAATGACGGCATTGACACACAAGCATACAGCAACACCTTCCTTGTCTATCTCGTTGATGAAATTTCTATATGATTTCTTTACCTTAGTAAGTTTCCCACCGATTAGCATTGATAATTGCTTCCCCTAATTCTTTCTATCTTCGCTCTACTCTCTTGTTTCAATATGTTATCTTTGTAATTTTTTTTCTATATGAATGAAATTGCTTTGTTTCTTATATACACACGTATATTTAAATAAATATATATTCAAAAAATCAGCTTGAAAGTGCTATGGAATTACAAGAGTTCTTCCCAGCCACAAAATTAATATATATGTATATATTAAAAAAATATTACATTAGAGTTTAGAGAGATTCATAAATCAACTTCGAAAATGACTAGCATCTCAAACTAAAGGAGTCCATTTTGATATTATTGGTACAAACTGAAACTAAGCAATTTGTATTTGTAGTACCTTGACTTCAAGCAAATCGAAATTGGCAAACTGCATTAATCTATCATTAAGCATATGCTCCACCTGCCCAATAGAAAAGGAAGAAAAATATAATGTGTTGTAACAGAATATTATAATAATAAAAAAGAAAACGCGCCAGGTAGTGTTCTAACAGAATATTCAACATCCAAAACCTTTACAATTGTCCTAACTTGAGAATTTGAATTCTTAATCGTGGAAATAGATCAGTGATCAATGATCAAAGAAGCAAAAAATATAAACTTCATCTAGCTTTCCTCGGACAAAACTATGAATTATGATTGCAAAGAGAAAATTGGATGAAAACTATAATCTTGAACAATATTAAACAAAAGATAATGGAACATTATGCCACATTGTACCTGGGAACGAAGAACTTCCTTGTATGTTCCAATCTCCCTCAATGCTATTGTAAATTTGGTCATGACAGGACCTGAAATATTATATACAAGTTAATTGACCAACCAAGATTGAACCATCTGCTTAGCAAGCAGATTTAGATCAGCTTGATATAAGAAGATAATCTGTAATAGAAGTCATACATCCATCATCATTTGAAGAAAGAAAGGAGATAGAGAAAGAGTTGTTGCAAACAAAGAGACATCAATATGACTACACTGAACAAAGCAAACAACAAAATGCCACTAAACAATCACAACCTTCAAATGCAAGTGTTGAATCATGAGGTGTCTAACATCTCATGCATGTGCGCAATTCACATGTCTAACATTAGTACATTACCGTATAAATTTTAAGACAAACAAGCATACCGCCAAACGCAACACTGATTGGGTCATTATGCCCTCCTCCAAAAGTTTCCAAGGAACTTGCAAAAGCAATATCGCCATCATATCCCTCACCAAGTCCTTCACTGAAGATTACAAAAAGAAAGGCAAATTAGAAAATTCTTGCTGAATCTTGGCCTTGAGTGTAAAAGTTGACCAAAACTACCAGACAAAAACTGCTGTGAAAAGTAAGGAAAATGTTTGTGTGACTATGGTTAAGAAATTCAAATTTTTAGAAGTTCTACATGCATGAGTAAAAGAAGAAATTAGATGTCACAGGTTAACACTCGATCATAAATAAACACAAGTATTATGTACATAAAACATCAGAAAACCGTAAGCAATAAAGAAACAAGAAAACATGAAAATGGTATCTGTAGATTATATTTAAATTTAAATACTATTATTTTATCATTTAATTATCTTTGCCTTTTATCATTAGGTTACTTATTACATTCTCCATTGTAATATGTTTAAATTAATATTGGTTCATTATTCAATGAGAACTTTATTTCCTCCAATGTTCTATAGTGTCTATTGAGAATCTCACATTGAAAAGTGTGGAGACCTCCTAGCAATATATAAGATAGGTAGGTCACTTCTCTCATTACCAATTGTTTTGAGATGAACACTCATACTATCTAGTAGTATCATCATTTCCCTTGTCACAAAACAGATTATGATTAAATATATCATGAAACATAGAAGAAGCTTATACCTATAACAGTTGCCAAAAGTAGCGCCAATCAAACAGAAAAAGGTCGAGCAAACCAATCATATTTGAAGTTCCATAATTCTTAGCAGTGTACACATGGACAAAATTAAGAATCACAAAACATCAAGGTATAATTTGCAGACAGAGAACTTAAACACTACTTAGAATTTCTAACTTGTAACAATGAGCTCCTCTAAAGGAAATTCTGATTTCATGTAGAAGCAAACCTTGGATTGATAGTTAAACATTATATGAAATGATAAATATTTTAAATACAATCAGAAAAATAAAGAATAAAAAATAGCAATATAGACATACGTGTATTTTCGACATCCTTTAAAAAACTTCAAACTCCTTTCCCTCAATAATTCAGCACTTTCTTCCAAGCATTGTATCTGTATCACAAACGTCATTAACAAAAAAGAAAAAAATTACACCTACACTTCAACAACATTCATATGAAAAATATTCCAACTGGAGCAAGCACGCAAATTTTTCATATAGGTGCCACAAGAGTACCCGTCTTTAAAATTAGTGCAAAAAGAAACCTATCAAAACCCACATATTTGCAGATAAATCAATCTCAAGATTTATTTAACTGCATTCAGAGACCCAAAATCAGAATTTACAATAGCCTTTCTGCATTTCCTCTTTCTAAATGGCAAATAAATCATTTACCAGTCCTAAGATTCATTTAACCGCATTCAGAAAGCCTAATTACTTGGCTTGATCCACAAAATTCAAGCCAAGCTATCCCTCTCTTTATCACTTGTCCCAAAATAGGAAGTTTCCATTGTTGATTTGAGAAATTCTGACACATAATAGGAATCTGCAATTTGAGGGTTTTGGAAATTCATTAATGGACATCATTTTCTCCTCTTTCACCTTTTAGTAACAAGAATACAAATCGGTTTGAACTTTAGAGAAGGATGGATTGATCTTCTCAAGATCCCTAACTTAAAGTCTCGCATCAACAGAAATTTATCGAATTCTGATTTTCATTCCAGCTTATGGACAGGATGTTACCAAAAGGTCCGTTTTTTTTGCTTGGGAGCTCAGTAATTCTTGTAATAACACTTTAGAAAAAGTGGATAAATTTTCATTTTTCCGGCTACTTCTCGTTATTTTTCTCCTCCGGCTGCTACTCGCCCGCGTGTTCCTCCGGCGACTTTGCTCCCATGTTGCGTAGTCCTCCAATGCTTTTTCTCCTCGTTCTTCCTCTGGCTGCTCAAGTTTTCGAAAATAGCGACATGGCAGAGTCCCTTTCCTTGCCTAAGGCATTTTCTACTGGCAGCATTGACTTCACAAATGTTCCATCAAGCAGTTTTCTTCTTTGGCACTAAATCATGATTCTTCCACATTCTCCACCACCAGCCTTACACGGTTTATCCATCTTCTTCACCGGTCATCTTCAAAAATTAGAGGGAAATAACTTTCCGAATTATACGACATGCAAGCTTCAACAAAATTTATTGATGATTAGGCTTGTATTTATCGGATTTTCCAATGTATTTTCTCTCGAATTGGCCATTGTGTTCCATTCATTTTTCTCTTTATTCTGTAGCACTTTCAATGATCAATGAAATCATTTTGTTTCTATATAAAAAAACAAAATTCTCCTTAGAATACCATTTCTCCTAGCTACTGTCATCTTTACTTACAAAATAATGAAACTCGGGTTCATCTCTGCAGTGATTGCACGCAGCCAGGCAACATCCTTCTAGAACTGCGAGCTTGAAGTCGGTACATTACTCGTCATGATCATACCTTCACACATCTCAACTACTCCATCAATAGTCACCTTTTCACGAAGAAAAAGGAAAAGAAGATTCTTTGGAACAACTTAATAAATGCGTTCTTTTAGAACCTAAGGTTGGAAATAAATGGCCGCAGCTTTCAGATAAGCAAATTTGGCTGCTCGTCTTAAAAACTACCTGCCCAATTTTCCAGGGCAAGTAAATTTCAAATTTGGGAATAAAAGATTTTTCTGAAATAGGCTCACTAAACCAATATCTAACAATTTAAATGACGACCAAGCTATTTAGCAATTCACTGAACGGGGAGAGTTATAACTGGAACATCCGTTCATAAAGGGAACTTTTCCGGAATGAAATTAACTACTGGACCAGGAAACAAATATGGTAAGTGTTCGTTGAATGAAAATTACGGTTTCAATGATTCTCATAATGGTTCTCCGAAATATAATAAAACCCTTAACTTCTCTTCCTCTAGTTTCCTTGAATGTCTCAGAAACCCAATAACAATTAATACCCAAAAAAAGTTGGAACTCGAGATGATTAAAACAAAGAAAAGAAACCCATTAATCATATCATAAAGTTCAAAAGAAAGGAGACAGAGAGCTAACCTGCTTGCGGAACATAGGAGAATCATCAAGCTTCGCAAAATGCATTTTGAGAGACAACAAATAAACTAGCAGCCAAGTGGGGAAAACAAATGTCAATAAGAAGGCGCCATAAAAACTCGATCAGGGTAAAGGGGAGTTAACTCAAGACATGGATCCCCAAAAATCGCGAAAAAAACAGAATCAGATCTTCCACATTCTAGTCCATGATCAAAAACAAGAAAACCCCAGAAAAAGAAATGGAAGAAACAACCACAGCAGACAGACCCTAACAACAAACCCAGAAAAAGAAACCTAACAAAAACAACAAGAAGCCAGCTTAGGTGGAAAAAGGAGAAACCCCAAAAATGAAAGGGAAGAATTATCAACCCAGAAGAAGGTGATCAGAGGGAAGATGACTTTTTTTACAGCACCCAAAAGAAAAAGAAGAATTGAGAAGGGAATTCAATGATGTAATTGGCTGAAAATGGTGAGGATTGGAAAATGGTGGGGGATTGGGTATGATTCGGTTTCAAAACCCTAGAGAGAAGAATGAGTGGGAAGAAAAAGGGAAAGGGGACATGAAATTGAGAGGGAAGAGGATTAAAATGAAAATGAGGGCATTAATGGAAGTGGGTTCTTGTTTTGTTGTATTGGGAATTGAATGGAATTTTGATTAAGAGATGAGATTTTCAGAATCTCTCTAATAATCTGTTTTTTCTTTCTTTGATTCACATAAACATTAAACCTGTCAAGAGGGAAGCATGTGTCTGAGAGACAGGGCACAGTCATTGATTAAAGCGGAAAAAAACAGAGCTTTTTTCTTCCGTCTTTGGTATCTCTTTTCTGTTCTTTTCTTTTTTTTTCTAAAATTAAAAAAATAATAATAATAAATTTCTTTCAAAAATTATAATTTAATTTATAATTTGAAAAAAATTAAAATTTTGTCGACATAAACTTAAAATAGTAGGTGGAAGTTGTTTAGTTGTATTTCAACTATAACCATGTAACTTAAGTGATTAATTGTGTGAAAAAATATCATTTACTAATGAATAACTTTTTTTTCTTTTTCTTTTTTATTGATATTAGTGAATAACTCTTGGTATTACATGTTTCACTCATTGGCAATTATGAATGTGACTGTTTTAATATTTTTATCCAATTATATTGACTAAATTTTATTTTTAAAAAATATGTGACTAAATTATGTTTTCTTCAAACTAATATCCACTTGAATTATAGTTTTAAAACTGTCATTTTTTTTTAACTATCGAAGTTTGATATACCTTGTCCAAATTGTAAATCACGATCATGAAGGTTTCTAGCATGTGGTTTGGTTTTCTCTTCTTGGGAAAAAAACGTTAAAAAATTATGATTTATTAAAAAATATTAACTCGATACGAAAGAATGTTGATTAATTTGCCCACCTCACAATTATTAGATTAAAAAACTTAATAATATAAACTATGTTTTTAGGTTATTATGATTCAATTCATGTGTTGACATAATGGTTGTAATAAACTGCACCGCCAAAGTGTGTTTTAAGTCAAACCATTCTACCCCAAGCATAGACATCGCTAATTGTGAATGTCAATTTTCCTAAACAATTATTTTAATATTTTTGAGACTTTTATCAAATATTAAAAATTAGCTTTTTTTTTTTTTTTTTTTGAATATTTACAAAAACAAGTTATTAATATTATTTATTTATTTTTAAAAATTATTTAAAATAATACATCATTTATGTGGGACCCAATTCAATGATATAAATAAATTTTCCTCCCTTCCTTTTTCCTTCTTCGATTTTAGAAATTAAAATAGATGGTCCAATAGAAAGGCGGGACAAATTAAAAGAAACAAAATTGTCAAATTTAAAAGGAAAAAAAATGTAAATTATGAGAGGGCCCACTTCTGTTCAAACGATCTCCACCGTTGATCTAAGGTCAAAAGAGCTGAAGAAGCCAGCATTTTCTTTTTTCTTTTTTTTTTTTGTAAAAAAAAAACTCAGGAATTATAAAATGGTTGCTTATATTTTGAAAAAAAATTAAAATTGAGTATTTATATTTTAAATGCAAGAATTGTTTGCGATTTGAGAAAGTTATTACTTAATTTCTTTAATTTCAAAAACAAAGTATAAGTCAAATAGATTTGAAAAAAAAAAACCACAACATTTATACACTCATGGTTAAATCATCTTATGTAATTTAATCATTGGTGACTGCATTTTAAGTTTTATGAAACCACAAAAACTATATTCTAAATTTTAACATTAAAAAAAATAAATTGAATTTCAACTTTCTTCAAAATATTGATGGTAAATTTCAACTTTTAGAATAATTTGGATTTAATTCTACATTTTTATTTTTTAAATTACAAATAACAAATTTATAATTCATCCCAAAATTTTCGTAAACTAATTTGTTGCAAAAAATATAAAATAAATTAAATTAAATTAATGAACCATCATAGGTAATTTAACGATCAAAATGATCTTAAAAAATTAAAATACTAGGAGTTCAACCATACTAATAGCATATTTAAGAAATAGTTTTTTAGAAATTTATTTGACATAAAAATGTCTTAGAATATTTTATTTTTATATCGAAAAAGTGAAGAATCTTCGAAACTTTTATAAAATAAGCGAACTACTCTTCTCATAGACAATTAATTATGAGAAAAATGACAAATTTTATAATATGATATCAAAACCTATAAACTCATACATACCAAAAGAGTCTATCTTTAGAAGCGTGCCGAAAATGAGAATCTTGCAAATATTTATTAGATAAGGTGGGATAAGGTAGACCAATCCTCTATAACCAATTAATTTTGAGATCGATACAGAATAAGGGAGATAGTCGTATATTAGCAA
>JBBMEG010000022.1:12846989-12864997 GCA_037832605.1 Cyclanthera cordifolia
TTATGGGATATACAAAATATAGAACTATGTATGTTAATATAATGTATATAAAAGTTTGTCCTCTTTTGTTTTTATTTTTAATTCAACATTTTGGACATACATTAAATCATATCAATTGGGTTATTAATTTTATTGGCCACCTCTAATTTTTAGTTGCCAAACTTATTAATTAGAACTAATGATATATTTATAAGAGATTAAAGGTTAATTTTAAACGTTACAATTTATTTCAAATACTTTAGATAAATTTATACGAACTAGATTGAATTTCAACTCTGAATGGTATGAATAAACGCTAACTTAAAAAGTATAATTAAATTAAAAAAAGTGCTATCTGACATTTAATTAAAAAAAAAAGTTGTAGAAGGGAGAAAAATCATTATTAAGGAATATTTTTTTCTTTCAATCATGGCTTCATGCTACCATAAAGCATAGCCAACATTTCCTCTTCCTCTTCCCTTTTTATTTTATCTACTTCTTTTTATTTGTTTATTTTTTCATGAATGAAGAGAGAGTACAACAAAATCATGACTAAATATTCATATATTCTGTCAGGTGAATAATTTTTATCATCAAATAATAAAAAGTAAAAGTTTTTCTTTTTTATTCATAAACACTACCCATTTGTACAACACATACCAACAATAAATCGATGAAAATAATAGAGAAAACATAACAACAAATAAAAATAAAAAATATTATTATTTTTCTTTCTTGTGCCAACTTTTTTTAAATATTAGTCTTGAATGACAATTCAGCAGACATGGAAGTTTGAAGAAATACTTACTCAAACATCATGCATTTTTTGTTCGAGATTATTGGAAAGCGCTTAAAATAAATTATCTTCTAAGTACTATGAGTTTTGATTTTAAAGAGTTGTAGTAAACTTCCAAATATAATAAAACTCATTTAAAGTCGACTTAAGCAAGTCGAGTGAGAATAGTACTGAGGCTTGGGTCATTATTATTATTATTATTATTATTATTATTTGAATACTATCCTACCAAATTAGACTAACCAAATTTTTTTTTTATATATTTTCTTTTTTCATGGTTTTCAAATGATCAAAATGCTCATTAATCATAAATAAATAAATAATATATATATTACATTGCTTTCACCGGGAACAAAAAAGAGTGGCCTATTAGGGAGATCTTGATGGTTTATTGAATGACCTCTCTCACTATACATATTGGTAACTCTATTAGTAGACATCTTCTATGGAGAAAAGAACACAACATTTTCTTTATATTTCCCTTAAAAAAAATTATATGTAAATAATGATTTTAGGGTACATGATTTCCACATAGGTCTTAAATAGTTGCGAGAGGAAAAATGGGAAAAAGAAAGTTGAATTAATAGGGTTGAGAAATAGGAAAAAAGAGAGTAGGGACTAGAGGGAAATTTATAAGAAAATGAGGGAAAAAAAGGGGAAGAATGGGAGTGGAGCTTTATGAAGGAGACTATGGCCCATTTCCTTTCCACTTTTTGACCAATTGGGCATTTCTTTCTATGAAAATTGGATCTAACCTCTTGCTTTTTTAAGCCACACCGCCCTTACTTGTGCTAAATGCCAAAACATTTCATTTCTTTTCATACTCTTTTCAACGGCTACTTTAATTCATATTCAATATATATTTTGTATTATTGAAAATCGAGAATGGGAGATTTGCTATCCTATATTCGGGTATGATACTACGTCTCATTGCTCAAAGGGATTTTCAAAAGTCTAAAACTAAGTACATTTGATGGAGCATATTATGAAGTCTATAACCTTAACCAACTGACATGACACAAATGTTAACAGTTTTATTATCTCGAATGTTTTTTTCAACAAAAAGACAAGTGATTATGTTTAGTATATCTGAGTTAAGTTTGAATTGGATAAGAAAATGAAAACTAAGTTCTTGGGTTTTCAAAGTAAAGATCAAATTGTGTATTTTCGATAATGTGTCTCAATCAAATAATCAATAAGCTCAAGTACGAGCAAGTGAATAACCATATTTATGCATAAAATTTCTCCTATGTATTAAAAAAAATATATGTTAAATTTTGAATCAAAGCATTTTTTCCTTTGATTATAAATGAGTGTCTAGATCAACTTGCACCAAGTCGAACAACAATTTGACTATTTCATAGGACAACCACATAGTCCAACATAAAAATAAATTCGTATACAAATAGCCATGGCCTATTAAATACATCACATCTTAGATTTAATGTCTTCTTGACTTCAAAACTAAAACATAATGGTTGACTTTGAATAAAACATTCATTGACATTAAAAGGAAGAGTTGAGCAAAACCCATGTTAAAGAAAATCTCACTGACCAATAAGAATATAGTTTGACTGACATAATATATTTTGACTACCAATATGAGTTCAAATCTCCACTCTCGAATGTTGTTTGAATCTAAAAAATCCCCTTACCTAAACCTAACGATGAGTGAGAAAAGAAGTTTTTATGCTTTAAAGCTCAATTCCATAAAAGACTTAAAAATTGAAAATTGATCCAGGGTGATAAATTTGCCTATTCCCACATTCGAAACACTCCTCCCCAACCAAATGGGTCATCAGAGCCCGCCCAGCCATGTTCACCCGTGACCTGGAATACATGACATACAATTCAATATCAACAAACCTAGAAAAAAAAAACCATCCAATAATTCTAATAAAATTCCCAAGTAAGGCAAAGACACTATGGGGTGTTTGGTAGTAATTTTTAAAGAGTATTTCAAATTAGTATTTACATTCATAAAGAAAACTACATCCAAACAAGAAGCTTTTGACTGCAATCATTAATTCTAGATACTCAAAATAAATCTTATTCTAAAAACTAATTCTAAATACTCTTAAAAACTATGTTCAAACAAATTTTAGACTGTAATCGTTATTAATCATTACTTCTAAATATTCGAAATAAATCATCATTCTAAATAAACTCTAAATACTATTAAAAACTACATCCAAACAATTTTTTGGCTGATTATTACTTCTAAATACCTAACATAAATGCTCGTTCTAAATACTATTAAAATCTACATCAAAACAAGTTTTTTACTGCAATGCAATAGAAAAGAAAAAGGGAGGTTTGTGATGATTTTAAAATCTTTTATACTAGGTAAAACACTCAAAATAATCCTTATTCTAAATACCCTTAAAATCTTAATCCAAACATTGCCATGACCACTACAAATGGAAATATCAATTCGCACAAGGAATGAGGAAGCAGCCATAATATTCTCTTAAAACATCATAATTTTATACAGACTATACAGTTAATCTCTGGCAAACAAGGCAAAGACTGAGGAGAAGAGTCCTGACTGAATTTTTTTTCAACAAGTTCAGAAGCTTACCAACAAATTGTATCACTTTGGATAGAGGATGTCATAGTGACCAGGACGATAGAGCAAAGTAATGAAAGGGATCTTAATCTCGGGGGCAGTACTAACGCTTGCTAGGTTGCTAGAAGCAGCAGGAACAAAGTCATGGTGATTTACACTGATCCCACCAGAATCGCAAGAGCTCCGATCGAGGTACATGACACGGATTGGCACACCCAATGCATCAGATAAGCCAATTATGTGTACATGATCACTTTCTTCACCCATTGGTTCAACTGCTGATTTGCAGAACTGTGCCACAAATGATAAAAGGGAACCATATTCACAATCATCATACAAAAACAAAAGTTTTTCATTCATAAATAATAAACTAACGTCATGTTTGAAAACATTTTTGCTTCATGTTCTCGTTTCTTAGTTTCTGTTTCTTGTTGAAATTTTCTCAAAACAAGAAACACGAACGTGTTTGGTAATTAATTTTGTTTCTCGTTTCTTACAAAAACAAAAAAAAGGAGAGAAAAACTAGTTTGATAACCATTTTTTGTTTTTTGCCTTTTATTTTATTTTATGTTTCTTAATTTTACTTTTTTTTTTAGCCTTAAACATTTTAAGTTAGGTAATATCCAAATATATAACATTCATTGAAAATAATTATAAAAAGTTAAATGATGAAAATTAATGAGTTTTGATATGTAATATATTATCTCTCTTGAGACAGTGGTCTAAAATGATGTTGAGTTAAGTCTAATTCAAAAATATATATATATATATGTAAAAACTAAAATAAGAACAAAGGTAAATTTTAGTGAAATTTTTTTTAGGTATGGCAAAATCTTACTAATCCAAATATATACTCCAAATTTACCGTACATAAAAATTGAAAAAAAAACAGTAGTAAATAAACATACAAATTAAAAGAATTAAAAAATATATAATCTAAACATAAAATAATTTATAAGGAAAAACAGTAACAAAAAAATGTCACGCTGGCGTAAGAAGAGAAGACGATGCACTTTTGGCTGACGTGGGTTAATGTGGAGAAGACACGAAGCTGCCGAGCTTGATCGTCAGAGAAAGAAGTCATGCTGCACCGTGGGTCGAGAGGAGGAGACGAGAGATGCCGTTCTTGCTAGCCAGAAGGAGAAAACCTCATCTACCCTCTAAGTCGTTAATTGTTTTATGACCCTTATATCAAGCCAAACCCAACCAAGATGGTTATTGATTCCTTCTTCTTTGTTGGGATATTTTTTGACTCACCGTGGAACGTGAAAATTCGGAAGAAGGTTAAGATCTTCATTTGGTAGGTTATTTATGGCAAGGTCCATCAAGGTTATGAGAAAGGTCATCTCCTTCGCAGGTCAAGAGCAGTAGAAGATCCAGATAATCTATTTTGGGGTTACGAGCTAAGCTTCCGGTGGAATCTGTTTTTTCAGGTGTTCAACTTAATTATTGTGAGATAGAGTTGTAGAGATATAATTAGGTTTTTTTTAATGTTTCTCCTCCCTACGCAGGGTTGTGTACATTGTTGGAATATTTGGAATGAGAGAAATAATGGTCTTTAGAGAGATGAAGTCTTTCATGGATAAATGAATTTTTATTATCACTCTTTAAAAACATCATTCAAACGAGCTATTACTACAATTTATCATTCAAAACCATTCAAAATAACCTCATTTCTAATCACTCAAAATAATTACTCCTACGATTATTTATCCAAACACCTTAGGAGTATTTTACTTGATAGGAGACTCTTTTCATTGGTGATCTTCATACTTTGTTTTTTGTATGCTCTTGTATTATTCTTTTAAGTTTGGATCTTTATACATAAAGTTTGTTCTGCTAAAATTATTATGAATTCTTGATCAAGAAGAAGCAAATTGAGGTATATATTGAAAGTTAATATTTAGATTCTTAACGATGGTCAAAGTTGCGAAGCAAGACCACAATAAAGATTTTCATTATTATTTTAAACTGAACCCATAAGTAGGAGTAGGATTGATCTTCTTTTATGAATGATGTTGCTCCAAAACAAGAACACGATTCTCCATTTTAAAGTGGGTTGCAATAATTCTACTCTCCGTTTGAAGTAAACAAGAAAAATGGAAATGGGAATATACAAAACATTATTCCTGTCCAAGGTGTACATGGCCTAGAATCATCATTATTACATACTAAATATTAAGTAGTGTTTGAATTTTGGGGCGGAGGAGAGGAGAGGAAGAAGAGGAAATGAAGTGATTTAGAGATATGAAGTATTTGTTTGGAAAATGGTGTTTTAGAAAGGAGAGATTGGAAAAACTTTTTTGAGATTTGTATTTAAGAGAGAAGATATTTATTTTAGATGAAATTTGATATAAAATTTGATTTGAGGTTTGATGGATGTTGGAGAGAAGTTGAGGAGAGGTTAAGGAGGAGCTGAGGAGGAGCTGAGGAGAGGTTGTACTAAAAATGAACATGAAGTTCAACTCCTCCTCTCACAGTCCTCTTCCTCTCCTCCAAATTCAAACACCCCCTAACTAGTTCTGCTAGAAACTACACTTAAAACCGGTTGCCCTAACGAACCAAATCAACTAAGGTTTCTATATATCTTGTGTGGCTAAATTTGCAACATAGATCTAAACGTAATAAAAGCCAGCAAATAATGTAAGACTAGTAAAGGAAGTATTAAAAATTTAACAAACCTGAACAACCGTTCCATTTGTCAATCCTATAATAAAAGGCTCAAAAAATTCTGAACGCTTTTGTACTTCCCCTGATGTAACAAACCTGAAAAACATAACAACTAGCAAAACAAATTTGTCAGCCGAAACTGAAAGAGCAAGGCAATTGAATATTGAATATACAAACATCACTGACCATAATCAGAGATAGACTGGTCTCGACTCCTATTTACAAGTTCATCATGACTGCATCCAAGAAAAATAAGTCAAATGCAATCATGAATGACCAAATTTTCATAACTGATGGCAACAAAATATTCAACTACAAAATAAAAACCGAAATTCCAAGGTAAAAGGGCAGGCCATTGACACCTTATAGAAGTTTCATTTCCTTGAAGAGCACTTTCCAGCTGCTCAAGGAATAGCTGAAAAGATATTTAAACATATATATTAATCAGAAGTTATATTAAAGGCAAGCATCATCAACCAAGGATATCTAGCTTATACCAAAACAAAATAAAGAAGGCAATAATAAATAAGGATGATCGTAGACATCTCAAATTCTTAAGGTAGTATAAATCTGAGACAATGTTTTTTTATTGTAGTGAGCACATTGAAGCAAAACAGCTCTTTAGGAAGCACAAACACTGTAAGGACTTCAATGAGGGGAAGAGCACGTATAAAATGTTCAAACTAAAAATTAGCATGAATTGTTGGATAGAACAAAGGATTAACTATAAAAAACAGATAAATTTCAAAATTTCAATATAAAAACATCAAAGGTAAAATCTGTCAACACAAAAAGTTTTCAAGAGGATAGTCACCACAAAAATAGATTCTCATTACCAGGTTTTTTTTTGGCGAAAACATTTTCATTGATAAAGATAAAAGTGTTAGAAGCTTTTGGGCCAAATTCGCAATCACCAGTTGCAACCATCCAACATCTTTCGCTTTAGTTTGGTCCAATTTCCTCATTCCTCTCCACCAGAAGAGCACATGCTTCAGGTGAAAAGGTTTAATAAAGGAGAACCAAAAAATGTTTTGTTTGGATTTTCTTTTATTTACTTCATTTGTTAACCACAGAATGAAAGAATGAAGGTTGAATTCGTTCAAAAAATACAGTCAATGAGACAAGGTGCTGAACCTGGCTAAGCAAGTACTGCACTTAATCACGTGCTTTCGAAGGATTTCTAAAGCAATAATACAGAAGTTGTACAACTAGCTAGAAACATAAACAATATTATCACTTTTCACAAGAGACAGAATTATATCAACAAGAAATCAAATACAATAGAAGATGGTGACATGTGGTTCCTCATGAGATCATTAGGTTTAAAAAAGGTCTCCCTATTGGCAAGATTATGCAAATAAACAACTCCTTCATAATCCGCTCATATTCAAGCCATAAACAAACTAAAAAAATAAACAAGCGTAGCATCACAAATTGCAAAGAAAACATCCAGGCAACAATTAAAATGACAGAGCCCTTATCTATCTGGTACGTTAAATAGCTCACTTGGAGATTAGTAAGGAACAGTCGCTTCTCAAATTCAACTTACTTGAGTTAAATGGGAGAAATAAGCCCACATTGCTTAAAGCAGAAATAGACATTTGTATGATAAATTATTTTTTTTAAAAGGACATGGTAACACTTTACCGTAAAAAAATCTTCGAAAGTAAATTCTGTATATCCCAGACTTAGAAGCGTTTTCCTACAATTTTCCACATTTATTTTGATGCGCTCAACTTCAGCTCTGTCTTGCGACATTAAAATATGTTCCTAAATATAGAGACCGAGTCAGTAGCAGCTAAAGCTCAATGATACACACAAAGTACAATAATCAATTTGCTGAGATACATTTACAAAACTGAACTTACAAGATATGAAAACATGAAGCTGCGAAAAAAGCAATTCCCATCGCCGCGTGTTCGACGAATGGAAGTATATTGGTCACTGAGCATCTGCCGAACATGTAACATGAATTACTATTCCAAGAAAATCTACTCTTCAAAAATAAAAATTGAATAAAGGCAACAAATAGAAGTTAGAACCTTAATTTTCTCCAACAAAATGGGACTTCCAGATTTATATTCAGCTTCTAAAGAAGAAAGTGGTTCCTGCAACTCCATTTCCATTAAGGTTCATCAGGGGTATTCAAAAATTCTATCGAAACGGACATCTTAGAGCTACGAAGTCATGATTGTAGGGCATCCAAAACGTGAAATTAAAAAAAGACAAAAAAAATGCAGTTTTGTCAATCAGATTAGGATTCGATGAATGTAAATGTAACCATCAAGCGAAACCAAGCCAAAATAAAGTTGGGAAAGAAATAACTAATAAGGAGCTCCAATTCTTAAAAAAAAGAAACCCCGTTAGAATAGGATTTTTTCCTTAAGAAAATAAGCTTTCATTTTAATACTTGGACATATAGAAAATGCGGATTTTGGTCTCCAAGAGGTAGCACAGTGGTTGAAGGCTTGGGCTTTGAAAGCGCGCTCCCTCGAGATCTCAGGTTTGAGATCCACCAATGACGTTAATTTGCAGACACCTCTCGTGTCTCTAGGTTTCCCGGTGCTTGGCCTAGGGATGGAGCTTCGATTTCCCGGTAAAAAAAAAAGAAAAAAATGTGGCTTTTAAAGCAAACAAGGATGCCGAATCCCACCAACATTTCTACGTTCTAGATAACTTACAATCTATGCCAGACATTAGCAACTGTGTTAACCTAGAAAGCACGGACACTTTTATTTTGACAAAGTATCCGTGTCAATGATACTTCTAGACACTCTTCAGACTCGTGTCCGACACTCAAAATTCCATGTCCTCTTTTATTATAATTATTTTTTATTTCGGACATTTCACGAACACACTATAGACACTTCATGGAAACCCCATTTAAAACTTTTTTTTCAAGCTGGTGGAGGCCGTCGACGACGGCATCCACTGAAAATAGATGGACTAAAATGAAAAAAAAAAGAAAGAAAGATAAAAACTATAGTGTAAAAACTAAAGTATTTTGAGATTGTTAAAGGTAGACTTGTGAATTTTAATTTGTGTGTTTTTAGTATGCATTTAAAGAATGATGAGATTTTGTTCTTTATAGGATTTAAATGGACTCATATAACTAACTACGTGGGTTAACTTCATATTCATCCTTGTTTGAAATATTTTTCATAGTTAGTAAATTTTTTTAATATTTTAGATTTTATCATTTAATAGTATATAATATAAAATTATAATAAATAACGTGTTCTCGACGCATCCGTGTCCTATTTTAAAATAATGGCATGTCTACGCGTTCGTATCGTGTCGTGTCTGTGTCCGTGCTTCTTAGGTGTTAACAAACAATGTTTTGTGAATTTTCTAAACATTGCACAATTTATAAAAAATAAGAGTATCACTTCAATGAATAATTTGTGAAAAAGAAGGGAAGAATAAAGGTTAAAACTTGGTTTCCTACTTCCACAAAGGGTCGCGTGGTCCTTAAATACAAATAAGGATGAAAAAATGGCAAAAAAAAAAAAAAAAATCCAGGAATGCAACAGTATAAGGTGGAACTAATACCAAACAAAAACATCAATGAACCAAAAACGAAAACACATGGATGAAAAGGAGGCATAAGTGGGGGAATGTGAAGACAGAAAAATGCAAGAAATCAAACTTGAATAGGTGAAAACCTGCCTTGTCACCAACAAATGGAATTTTCTCAGCTTCCTGAACAAGAATTGCAGACTTCTGCTGAATGATATCAACATCACCAAAATTGTCCCAATTATCGTATTCTGATGTTTGAATAGCTATCAAAGACTCCACTTTCCCGTCTGCGTCAAGTTTTTCCTGGTTCTCCATTCTTGTATGGAAATACTTAGTTTTCTCAGTTTGTGAAAACGGGCAAAAAAACCTATTCAAGAATTCCTCTTGGAACTTCACCGTAATGATCCAACCAGCTCATAAACTTGTCTGTTTCGAGACCACCAGCAGAGCATATGTAAGAACATTATCCGGTAATAAATAGGTGTAGTAATAGCATATCTCTTCTAATCTTTGAAGTTAATAACTTGATCATTCTCAAACAATTTGATATGGATAATTGAAAGCCACTAGAACATGGCAGTAGTTAAAAGAATATAGCTATCAGTATAAAACCAACACAACACTCGTTCCACACTTCTAACAAGCCCATTTACAAATTCGATTCAGAAACCTTATATGGTCCACAACCACTTTCCAAGCCAGACTCTTAAACATCACGATGCAGAAAAGAAAAAAGAAAACAATGGTACACAGCATACATTGAAGAACTAGAAAGTGCTCATAATTTAAAAGGAGAAAAGAAAGGCAGGTTCCATTACACTCATTAACTGAAACATAACTTCATACCTTGAGTCATTGCTTCTCACTGTGCATTTGTGATTAGAATGAGAACTTCGCATCAGAAACTTTGGATAAACAATAAGAACTTAAAATTACTTCTTCAATTTCCCCAGAACTTGGAAATGAAAGTATAAAATCCACATTTCGATTTTTGATTTAGGAGAAAGAAGTTAAAGATGATTAAATTTCCTCAACCTATTCCGTGAGCATATCATAATTATTCGGGGACAGGAAAATACTTTCCATGGGACTGGACCCAAGGAAGCGATGCAAGTCCATCGTATTGGCCCACTTAATCAGAATCCAGATCCGATAATCATCGCACGAGTTTTGGTAAGCAATGATCAAATAAGAGATAAAAAGATGGGGGAAAAACTTACAGATTAAGTGGCAGAAGAGAGAACGGAAATCGAAAAGCTGGACGGAAATGAAGGACGATCAGTGTTCGCTGGTTAGGGGAAGCAGATACTAAAAGGGCACAGGCAAAGGGCTGCCATGGAGGAGAAGGATCGCCATTGCTGCCGTTGGTGAAAATTAGAGGAAGCGTTGGAATCGAAAAAGTGAGAGTTTAATGGCGATAAGGGCTAGGGCTGCAGAAGAAGATGAAAAGAGGTCAATTATGGTATGGTGACATTAACTAAAATTCTGAATCTCTGTATCTGATTCTGAATCTAAATCCGCTTGCTTTCCACACAGACTGAAAAAAAAAAAAAAAAAAAAAAAAAAAAAAAAAAAAAAAAGGTTGGATAATAGTAAAAAGTTAAAATATCATTTATGTTCGGTGGTATAAATTTTATTTTAGTTTTGAACTTTCAAAAATTAGATTTTAATCCTCTCCCATGATTTGTATGTAATACTTATAATCCTCTCCCATGATTTGTACTAAAACAAATTCTTCAACTTTTTAAGAAAATAAAAATAAAAGTAGTCCTCTAGTTAAAAAAAAAAAAAAAAAAAAAAAAAAAATCTTAACTATAGTAAAGAAAAGGTAAATCTTAAATTTGGTTCATATGATAAATAAAAAAAAAAGAAAATAAAAAATGTTTAACTTAAAGGAAAATTTATTTAAAATAAGTAATGATTACATTCAAAAGCTTGTTTGAATTAGATGTAGTTTTTAAGAGTATATAAAATGATAATTTATTTTTGCTATTTAAAAGTAATGATTGCAAGACAATACAAACCTTGTTTAGATGTTTTTTTAGAAGTATTTTGTAATACTAGCTTGAAATTCTCTTCTAAAATCTCATAACAAACGCTCTTTAAAGACCAAAATGAAATAAAAATGATGGTTCAATGATCAAAATTTGAGCTTTTTATGGAGCCATTTTTATAAAGGACATAATACAAACGTGACTCTTTGGAAATAGAATATCAACCGAAAACCAAAGAAGGAACTTGCACATTCCAAGGATTTTCTCAAGTTTCGACTACACATCTAGGTGAAATAAACTCATATATCAATGAGTCTCCATCAGAACCGTCACAAAGGAAAGGAGGCAAGAGATCCAAAACACATCAATTAGGCACCAAATGGTGGAGGGGAATGGAGAAAACTTATGGTCCATCATCAATTTGATTGACAGTGGATAAGGGCAAGTCACCAAAACTTCAGGCAGAGTTCAAGCTCCATACTTAGCCAATTTGTTTTGAGGGTGCAAGAAAGGAAAGTTACGAGAAAATAATAACAAGACAAGTTGCTCGTACCATTTCCCGCAAGATAAACAAGCAACCATTAAACAACCAGCACTTATGAGGAATGTTGTCTTATAACAAACAAATGGACAATTAACCTATCAACAGATAACTGTACTTGAAACTATTCGAAACAAAATATTAGTTCCTATTTAGTTTTTAGGAAAATCTTTAACACCACCCTACTTTTCTTGTCAGTTCACTTTTTTTCAAGAATTTAGAGTTCCACTCCTCTAAATCCAGAGGCAATAACCCAAACATTGAGAGACAACATAAAAAAACAGAGACAAAATTTATAGTAACTCGAAAAAATAATTCTCACAGTCGCCTCAAACCTAAGACCTCAAAGAGAGCACACTCTCAGTTATGAGTTCTCTTAAATTTTAAATTGAGGAATTAAAAAAAATGAAGAAAATAGATTTTTTATTCCAAAATGCATACATATTTGAAAACGTTTAAAATGAGAAATGTAAAAAAAGAAAAAAAAAATGGAGAGAAATGGCAATACCAAACAAATATCTAAAGGACCCTCAAATTTTCAGATCACAAAATCTTGCACTAACTGAAATATATTACATTAAAGACAAGGTCTCTTATGACACTCATAAAACATTTTACAGCAGGAAAAAAGTACCAGATTTTATTAACTTTCTCCTCATCACACTTTGATGTTTTTAATGGCTGACCAATTTAAGAGAGTTGGCCTTGTCTTGGAGAGTATTAAGGAGGCTGTCAAAGCTCTTCTTGAAAGAATCCACTCCTTCAACTTCTAGCAGATCCCCAACTTCATTCCAGTTGATTCCCAGCTTCTCAAGTGCACTGTATATCCCTTCCGCCTCGGATACGTTTGAGTCGATAGTCCTCAAGACAGTTCCATGGTCGACAAATGCTTCAAGAGCTTGGTCGGGCATGGTCGAAACCTGAAGTGGGGGGAAGTGTTACAATTCAGAGGAGAAATGAAATACGTTTGGGAGGATATATGTGATGTTAGATCACTTACAGTGTCGGGTCCGATGAGTGGGGCAACGTATAAGGTGTCGGGGTACATGGGATTCTTAACACTTGTAGATGCCCAGAGAAGCCTTTGCTTCTTTGCACCCTTCTTCACTAGAGCCTCCCATCTTGGACCGGAGAACTTCTTCTGATAGAGCTGGTAAGCCATGGCAGCTTGAGCAACTGCAGCCTAAAGTATACAACATTCGATATAACAGTCAGCAAACCTTACAGTAAGTTTCGAGATGTGAAAAAATTAAATTATGAAAAATGAAGATGCAGTCACCTTTCCTCGCAGATCAAGAGCCTCGGGCGTTCCAATTTTCTCTAGCAATTTGTCGATAAGGGTGTCAACCCGACTTACAAAGAAGGAAGCCACACTTGTGACTCTAGACAGGTCACTCAAACCTGAGGCCTCAAGTCCATCTAAGTAAGCATCAATGACTGCTTCATATCGAGCAACAGAGAATATGAGCTGTGCGAGAAATCAGAAAAGAATGTTAGGTAGGCTACAACTTAACAGCTTTGATACACATGTTGATGAATGTGATACATCCTCTGCTATACGGGTGTATTCCAAGAGAAACAAGACGAACAAGGCAAAGGAGATCAATCAAGTTTGAAAGGTTTGAAGAAGTGAGAGAAGGGGTCCAAGTGTGTGGCCCACCCATATCCTAAATTACCTCTTGTTATTCTAATTTACGCCTTTTATTCCATAATACTTTATTATTGTTATTTTGCCTTATTTCCTTTTATTTCTCTTTAAAATAGGGACACGTATATATGCCTCATAAATTAGGGCTTTAGAGTTATGCAATTTTACAATTTGGAGAACTGGGAGAGTTCTAAGGCCTCTTGAATGCCCTTAGTAGTGAATGAATCAAGTTGGCTAGTTTGGTTCTTATCAGAATGAGTAAAGGATGCAATAGAGAAAGAACTTACAGTCACATTGACACTTATGCCATTTGCAATAGTATCCCTAATTGATGGGATGCAAGCAGCAGTAGCAGGGATCTTGATGTACACATTCGAGCGGCTAACAACTTTGTGGAGCCACTTAGCAGCCTCAACGGTTCCTTCGGTATCATCAGCAAGCTTTGGAGACACTTCAACTGAAACATAGCCATCACCAGCATCTGTTTGATCATAGATAGGCTCAAAAAGTTTGCAAGCATCTTGAATATCCTTCACCACAAGTTCCCAATATGCACTTTCAATATCTTTTCCCGCGTGAACAAGTTCTCTGAAAAATCAGATAATACAAATACTATCCGGGATCAGTGAAAACAGTGTCATAAAGCATTAAATAACTTACTATGTTAAAACAAAAGTACCTAAATTGGTCGTTATAAGCATTTGAAGATGAAATTGCTTTCTGGAAAATCTGTAAGATGATAAAAGGTATAGAGTTAAGAGATTATTGTTAATTGAACCACAAGCACTCTGGATAGCAGATCACAACATGAAAAATAATCTTGACGAGATTTAAGAACAGAGATAAAACAGTCAATTTTGAATACTTACTGCTGGGTTGCTAGTTACACCTCTGACCCCCTTGGCAATAAGGGGAAGCAGGTCGGTGACAGGGCGGCAGAGGTTATCGTACCATGGAGACTGTCCTTCCTTTTCGTAAAGATCATGAAGCACTGTTCTCTTCGTTGGAATTCCATTTCCATCACCTTGGGAACACTTAACGCTGAAATAACAACATGAAATTCATATCCTCACATATGTTACCAAACAATCAGAGGATAAAACAAATACTAAACATAGACAGTCCTCCAAGTTTAGATTGTTGCCGTCAGCCAATGCATCTTGAGCATTAATGAAAATGAAATAATCATCTAAATTGGAAAATATTAGGTTCCTTCTGAACTTCAAAGTCAAAATCCAATCCCTGTCCCTAGAAATTTCTGAGTACTTGAATGAGTTCGCTCCAAGATGAAATAAAACTACCTATATATCTTAGATTATGATCATTTTCAAGAACTGATCACCGAATCACAATAGCAAATCAGCTAGAAATCCAACCTTGATTAGAATCTGAGAAAATTACAGATATAACTCAGAGGCAACTTCTATAGAAGGATCAAACACTTGTAACCTATGCTAGATTAATAAACACGAAAAGAAAACAAAAAACTACAAGATCTAATCCAAAAGAATCCACAGAAAAATAGATCCTACTAACTCAGTTCTTCAACACCACCCTTCCAAACAGCAAGAAATGAATCATATTCCAAAACAACACAACGAAAAGTTGAAACAAGATGATCAAGAGCTCATCAGCACAGAAAAAAAAATAAAACACATAAAAAACGAAGCAGAGGCAGAAGCCGACAAAACAGAAACATCAAGCAGATTTTCCGGTAAAAAGAAAGAAATATAGAATGCAAAATCATGAAATGCACTGTTCACACTCATAAAAAAATCGACAAAAAGGGAAAGAAAGAAACATACACCAATGAGCTGGTCAAATCCGAGGCTCTGCGAACGGACAATCTGGATGCAGAGATCTTGACGCAGAGATCGTAAGCAGGCCGGAAGGCGATGAAAGACTTGGAGGAGAGGGAAGATCGAGATTGAAGAGAAGATGATATAGATGAAGACGAGAGGGGAGTGGAGATATTGGATATGGAAGCCATGCGAGCGATCAAAAGAAGAGCCGCCGAGGAAATGAAAGAGCTTTTGGGTTTGGATTCGTTACAAACATTGCAATAAAGGGTACAGGGTTTTAAGCTGGGAAACTAAAGTTTTTTTTTTTTTTTTAACCAAATAAAGTGTACGGTTTTGGGAATATTTAATATAAAATTTTGAAATAATATTTCAAATAAATATTTACTAAATACTCATAAAAAAATTATACGTTAAATATTAATTTTAAATGTTTTAAAAATTACATCAAAAATGTTTTTAATTATAATAATTATTTTTAATATTTAAAATAATTTTGATTTTAAATATTCTTAAAAATTATGTTTGAGTTTAAATATTCAAAATAAATACTCATTCTAAATAATAATTTTAAACCCTCTTAAAAATTACGTCAAAATAAGCTTTCGATTGCAATTATTACTTCTAAATATTCATTCTACCTACTAATTTTAAATATTCTTAAAGTCTCAATCCAAACAACTTAGAAACCGAAGCTTTGTTATTTTATTGTTTGCTATATGCCCAAAACTATAATTTTGAATGTTTTTAAAAAGAAATGGTAGCAATAATTGGCATTGAATGTGTATTGATTGAAAATTACATGTTACGTTAAAATATATATTTTATTAAAATTATAAAAAAAATATAAGATTTTATCAAAAGAGTTTGTGTTGTCCTAATTTCATTATTTGAAGTTGGGTTCAACATCAAGCATTTTTTGAAGAAAAGAACAGCTTAAATAAAAATGCATTTTTTGAAGAAAAGAACAGCTTAATAAAAATTATTTTAAGGGATGGGGAAGATTTTTATTATTATTAATTATTATTTTTAATTTAAAAGATGAAATTTCAATATCACAGTTAAATTTAATTGGAAGTTAATGCAAACCAGCTGCTGTTTTCAATTTTCTTTTGTGACGGCCGGTAGCCACCAGCACAAACCAACTACCCCCAATTTTCAACATTTTTGCATTTACCGAATTATTTAAATACATTTTTAATCTATGAATGGAGTTATATATGGAACTTATGAGGAAGAAGATTTTGATAAATGTATACAATTTGTGAGAAAACAAATACACTAAATAAAATATAAAGAAAAAAAAAAAACTCAAAATTAGGACTTCTCTAAGTTACTTATTTTTTTTAAACCAAACCAATATTTAAAAAAGAAATAAAAATAAACTTTCAAAAACTTGTTTTTGGTTTTTTTGAATTTAGTTTGGGTTTTAATATTTGATTAAAGAAAGATGAATTTCTTTATAGAAAAAATGAGTAAAAAAAATCAAGAGAGAAACCAGAGCTTCACTCTAAAAACCAGAGCTTCGATTAGGAGGTAAGATTGTTGTTTCGACTCAAAGTGGGAAATGACAAGGATTCTCAAGCCGAAATAGGGTTCAATTTTATTTTCTTACAATCTAATCAAACCTTGCCACCGTAATCTTATGGTTATATATTTGAGCAAACTCACGCTTGACATTTAAATATTGTAAAGTAAGATGGTGTGTCATATGAAAATAGTTGAAATGTGCGTAAACTAACCGGAAAATTCGTGAATATCGAAATAAAAATTCAATGAATACCTCTAAGTAAGCAATGAGTTGAATATTTAGCAGGAAGTGTTGCATCTTTTCAGTATACCACTGACTAAAGAAACAATACATGTAAATCAAAACTTTAGGTAGGGGAAGTAAGGTAGAACTTAAAGCTTTTCTACTCGGATAAAATTTTGTATGAAACAAAGACAACAGCCAAAAAGTTGAAAGCTCTACCAAGGCTTCAGGTCCCCCACAGGCCCTGCGGTCCAATTCAAAATCCTCTCGCCTGGCTTTAAGTAAATACTCTTATCGTGTGGCAATTTTCGAGCCAATCCATTCAAAATCTGATGGAAAGCGTCGCCTGATTGGGCTGGTTGAGGGAACATCATGGCTCGTTTCATAGACGGATTTGCCAGCAGTCTTTGCTTCCTTAATATAACATCGGGTGGTATGGACGTGAGGATGGTGTCGAGATTTGGAACATCTTTTTCATCTACAAACACACCGATTTCTTCCCATGGAATAGCATCAGCAAAAGGCAAGACAATGTCATCTGCTATGATAACAGGGATGCAACCAAACACCACTGCTTCCACCAGCCTCGGACTCCATGGTGCCCACCCGAGAGGACATAAACAGAATATTGCTCGCTGCATATCTTCATAATATGTCGTCGGATGGTCAGTAGAGATGTCGAAGAGGGCATTGTTTTTAAAATTCTCCCACACTGCTGCTCTTGCACCTCTGTAAGA
>JBBMEG010000022.1:12869477-12882247 GCA_037832605.1 Cyclanthera cordifolia
CTTAAACTGATGAGTTTGGTATAATTTTCAGAAGCTCGATGTCAAACAAAAGAGTCTTGTCTATCAATCCTTGGTTCCTCAACACAAAGTCCAATGCTCGTTGGCCCTGAAAGTGTTGCTTCAAAAATGTAAGAACCTCCATACACTCATGAAAATTTATATTCGCTTATCTATGGCAAAATGGAATGTTACCGAGAACGTCGTTGGTTTCGGACCCCTTTTATTGTAGTCATTCTCAGGATATCCCAACTCTGGTGGCACTATAATCCTGCTCGACTGCTAAATAGATTAAAAAGATTGCACATACGTTCAAAAATAATGTGCACATGCATTTGGCTTTTAGTTACAGTTAGGTTCTTTTAAATTTGACAACAAACTTGCTTTGGTCATATTGCATAGAGCTGTTCAAACAAGTCAGCGGCCAGCAATCTTACCTCACCGAAGTAAAAATTATACCACGGATTTTGCCAATTGACTATGAATTGCCGATGATAATTTTATTTTAAAATGTGTCAGTTAAGCAATCCACACAGACAAAAACAGATCAAAGGTTAAGAAAAGACAATGCAGCACCTTCTAATACCACCCAAACTCATGCCCGAAACAGCTTCCTCAAATGCTTGAATCACCTGATGTCGAGGAATGCCGAGGCAAACATAAATTATTAAAGAAATAATAAGTCATTAAAATTTGAAGCTAAATCATAACCTGTACAGAAGAATTAGTATGACCAATGATTGCACCATGCAATTTAACAACATCCAATATTTTGAACATATTGAACTCGCAACAATTAGACTTCTCACAGAAAAGACAATAGCTATAGTTCAACTCAACATGCAAACAAATTGAACATAAGTCATATAAAGAATAGAGTCCCGTTTTGGATGGATCACATCTATCTAAGGAAAGAAGAATCTTTCAAATGATAACAGATGTCTCACCTCTTGAGATCCTAACCTAAATTTGAAGAAGTCTTTGTCATCACCCTGTGCAAAAAATATTGAGATTAATTGAATGCTTTGGAACATCCTTGAAATCAAAATCTGAAAAGCCAAGGCATTGCGTACCTCGAAAGAACCACCCTTTGTCTTATTTCTGGCTTCAAATATGCGGCCATAATACCCAATTGTATAGCCATCCCAATCAACCTAAAATAAACATATAGACTTGAAAATATGCAGCCAACATCAATTTTAATATTGTGAGAATTATTTATTCCTGAAGTAAAAAAAAAAAAAAAAGTCTAGATAAGAACAGGTCCATATAACGCTTTGAATATGTAATGAAAGCCATACAATTTGACTTATTTGAGAGATAGTTTCTTCATAGATATTTGGTTATCTATAAACTGCATTATGGTCTTACCACGACGGTATCTCCCACTTTTGGTGAGGAGCCGTCCCCCATTCTCAGATCCTGCAGCCTTGTCAAGTAAAATTAAAACAAATAAGACTTGTGAGAGCATGAACAGAAAAATATAGATGAGTATCTTACTCTAAACTTCATAAGGGGTGACCTTATATTGAAGACCTGATTCTGTCTCTGTATAGTCTGGATACTTCATTTTAGTCTTGCCGTAATCCTTCCCCCTAAGAGCGGGCACTGAATGTGTTCAAATATGCCAACCGTTAGCATATCTGACAGCCTCAATCTCATTCTTGACAAAAACTCAAATAATCTTAATATTATATACCAAAAGGGAAAACAGACAGAGTCACCAAAAAACACTTCAAGGTACATAATATGAACAAGGATACCAGGGTAGAGAAAGATTTCTGCTATATGAAAAAGACTGCTAATTGGCTATCCCAAAGAGTTCTGAGTCAGAGTTTAGATCTGGAAAATATGTTCAATTGGGTGTCTAAGGTTTGAGAACCAGGGGCATGTAGTTGCACGGCAGGGTGGCCGTGGAAGCTATACTGAATTGGCCTACTCTACCAAATCTAAAAGAGCTTTGGAATTTCCACGACTTGATAGGATACTTCTATCGTATAATCATGACCTATTTCAGTAACAATGTCGGCAACTTACCTAACAGTTTAACAAAGACAATTCTGGGTGGAAGGAGTAAGTGAAAGTAACCTTTTAGCACCTTTATGGTTGATAGATCCCCTATACCAAGTGCATATAGGAGGAGGAACAGGGGAAGACTTGTAACCAATTCAGTTAGTGAATAATCAAATCGGTTAAGGGTAAAGTTAGTCAGTTTTGTCTCATTACTATAAATAACTTTTCCATTAAGAAAATAGGCATCTTTGTGTATTAGAAATTGAAGTGTGGGAGAGGGGGAAGCTCTCTACACCTTCCTTTGCACCGAAGTAATAAGAAACAGAGATTTTTAGTAATGGATGTTTTAGAAGTTCAAAAATGGCAGCAGCATTTAATGGGGTCAATTTACGTGTGGATCAAAAGAATCTGAAATTTCTCCTAGAACAGCAAGTAATTTCAGGAAATTATTAGAATTGGATTGCAATACTATTGGATCGAGATTTTGACATTCAATATAAACCAACTTAGAAAATAAGGTAGCTAATGCCTCTTCCAGAGGGTAGAAGGTTTCAATTCAGTTAGAATAGACTATCAAGTTGGGCAAGATGAGATGATGGGAAAGAGAAAGAATCAGCTATTAAATGGACAAGTCACCCCACTGAGCTAATGCTGGTAAATGGAACTCTGAGATTTCACAAACCAAATGAACTTTCCATAAATCTCCCACCACCTCACAGTTGGACTATTGAAGAAAAGAAGAGATTATTCACGCCCATACCAAAGGCTGAACGAGGAAGTGTACTGGAAGAGAATAATAGCTAGTCTAAACCTTGGCGATTGTGGAAGTTAATGAAAGTCAAACTGCAACTATCCCAAGATCAGAAAACGGGTGTTGGACGCCATAGCAGGTAAAAACTTCAATTCAAAGTTTCAGTAAAGATTTCACTAATTAGACCGTGGGAATGAATACTAGGTAAACCATGAAAGAAAAGTTGCACCTTAGACGGCCATATCAAAAACCAAAATCAACAACTGAAATGTGAATGAACAGTAACTGTTAACACGAAAACTCATTCTTCTCCAATTGTAAATAGATACGAACAAGTGATAAAAGTACAAGAAATTACTATCAGCGAAGTCAGAAGCAACAGCTAGGCCATGATCTGAGACATTCAACAATGCTCCAGCGAGCAAGCCAAAAGACGACAAAACCACAGCCCTCCGGTTAAATACAAGCTCGAAACCCCCTTCATTACTATCACCTACATAAGAAACACAAAAAATTAACTCATAAAGCACCAATATGTTAAACATTGCAATCCAACCCTAGAAACAACATAAAACCAAAAAATAGTCACAAATACCGGAAGTCAAAGAAGAAGAAGGAGACTCGGAATCGTTGGGAAAGTGAACGAAATGAGATCCGCGCAAGGTCTGAATCATTCAAAATTTGCAAAATGGTTTATGCAGCACATGGAACCGAAGAGTTAAAGAAGGAAAATCCCAAAAGGCATTGAGATAGGGAATGGAGTGGAGAAGATAGATACCGTGCTCAGAGACTTCCTACCGGAGAAGAGAGTGGAGAATTTGAGAAGAGAACCAGTAGCGGAAATGGACGCCATGGTTGAACTCTGGAGAAGAAGCGTATCACAGTGAAGCAGTACGCGGGAAGATAACGACCTCACATTAGCATGACATTGCTCCTTCGCCTTTTATCTCTAATTCTTTTTTGTTGGTCGTTATTTCGGCTTTGTTATATATATTTTCGACGAGATTATTATTATTTTAAAAATAATTTTTCTACCGTATATTATAATTAGTAATTAACTCAATCATTGAATCAAAAGGAAAAAAATTTAAAAAATAAATGTTTTCATCTTTCAAATTTAAATCTACATTTTGTTTGGTTCTTCATATTTGATTTTATTGACAAAAATATTTATAAATAAAAATATAGAAAAACAAGAACAATAACTTAACTAATATATTGTGAGATCATTAACGTTAAATTATGAATTCGAAATTCATATCTTCAATTATTGTTAATTTAAAAAATGGTTATTTTAAATTGGGGCTAATTCAATCTATTTGCTTTATTTTAATTAGAATTTTGATTTGTGGTTTAATTTTATCTTAATTATTTTTTAAAAAACTTAAAATTAATTTGAAGTTAATGTCAATCCATTTTAATTTAATAATATATTAATAATTTTATTATGGTGAAAAAAGGAAATCTAGCTTAAAGATCAAAATTAATGGAGGCTAAAATATTTTTACCATATTAATACTGATAAAATCTAATAATTATTGCTTAAAGAAACGTAAGATCTATTCTGATGATTAAATGAGACCCAGTTCCAATGTTTGGCTAAGGAGGAAAAGAATTAAAAAAAAGGAAAATAAGAATAATATAACGAAACTTGGTTGGCCAAACGATGAGAAAAAATCCTTCCCTTCCCTTCCCCCAAACATGCCCCACAACTAGCACTAACAAACATATATTACAATAAAAACAAGGTCTTTTAGAATCAAAGACAACAGGATAAAACATTTTACTGCAGAAATAGAATCCGCCAGGTTTTATTAACTTTCTCCTCATCCACCATCACCATCACCATCACACTTTGATGTTTAATGGTTGACCAATTTAAGAGAGTTTCCTTTGTCTTGGAGAGTATTGAGCAGGCTGTCAAAGCTCTTCTTGAAAGAATCCACTCCTTCAGCCTCTAGCCGATCCCCAACTTCAGCCCAGTTGATTCCCAGCTTCTCAAGTGCGCTGTATATCCCTTCAGCCTCGGATACGTTTGAGTCGATAGTCCTCGAAACAGTTCCATGGTCGACAAATGCTTCAAGAGCTTGGTCGGGCATGGTTGAAACCTGAAGAGGAGGAAGCATTATGATCCAGAGAGAAAATGAGAATGCTCATTTAATCGATTCGAGATATGTGATATTAAATTGCTTACAGTGCCGGGTCCGATGAGTGGAGCAACGTATAAGGTGTCGGGGTATGCAGGGTTCTTAACACTTGTAGATGCCCAGAGAAGCCTTTGCTTCTTTGCACCTTTCTTCACCAGAGCCTCCCATCTTGGGCCTGAGAACTTCTTTTGGTAGAGCTGGTAAGCAAGGGCAGCTTGAGCAACTGCAGCCTAAAACATTCAACATTTCACTTATAGCAGACAGCAAACCTTACATAATATGTGAAAAATTGAACTCCGGAAACGATTGTGCTACCTTTCCTCGCAGATCAAGAGCCTCGGGTGTTCCAATTTTCTCAAGCAATTGGTCGATAAGGGTGTCAACACGACTTACGAAGAAGGAAGCAACACTTGTGACTCTAGAGAGGTCACTCAGACCGGAGGCTTCGAGTCCATCCAAGTAAGCATCGATAACTGCTTCATATCGAGCAACGGAGAATATGAGCTGTGCAAGACATCATGAAATGAAAGTTAAGCTATCACTTCACAAAAGTGGCAACGAGACTACGTTCTAATTCTAGTGCCAATGGTTAATGCAGCTCAATAATTGCAGTCATTCATAAAAAGTGCAAAGGATGCCATAGAGAAAGAACTTACAGTGACATTGACACTTATGCCATTTGCAATAGTATCCCTAATTGATGGGATGCAAGCAGCAGTAGCAGGGATCTTGATGTACACATTTGGGCGGCTAACGACTTTGTGGAGCCACTTTGCAGCCTCAACAGTCCCTTCGGTATCATCAGCAAGCTTTGGAGACACTTCGACCGAAACATAGCCATCGCCAGCATCTGTTTGATCATAGATAGGCTCAAAAAGTTTGCATGCATCTTGAATATCCTTCACTACAAGTTCCCAATATGCACTTTCAATATCTTTTCCTGATTGAACAAGCTCTCTGAAAATTGAAGTGATACAATCAACATCAACGAAATGTAGAAAAGATCGAAGTGTAATAAACTAAGAAACATATTTAAATAACCCGTCGTAACAAAAAATACCTGAATTGGTCGTTATAAGCATTTGAAGAAGAAATTGCTTTCTGGAAAATCTGTACAGGATAAAAGCATTTTTTGTTATTTCAACCACAAGAATTCTCTCAACATTACATAATCATATTTATATTGCGCTCATGAAAATTGTCTTCATGAGACCTACTAACAGAGATAAAACAGACAAACTTGAAAACTTACTGCTGGGTTGCTAGTTACACCTCTAACACCTTTGGAAATAAGGGGAAGCAGGTCGGTGACTGGGCGGCAGAGATTATCGTACCATGGAGACTGTCCTTCCTTTTCATAAAGATCGTGAAGCACCGTTCTCTTAATTGGGATTCCATTTCCATCACCTTGGGAACACTTAACACTGTAATAAAAAGAAGAAATTCATACCCTCATATCAGTTAACAAAAAATCATAGCATAAACAAATGTTAAACATAGATAATCCTCAACAGTTAGATGTCGATGTCAACGCATCTAGAGCATTCAGAGACAGACACCACTAGTGAGCATAAGTTGTCTATGTTGGCTTGGAGTTAGAACAATCCACATCAATTTTTTCAACATTAATGAAAATGAAATAATCATTATAAGCTGGAAATTCTTCAGGTTTATTTTCAATTTCAAATTCAAAATCCAATCCTCGCATAAGGAAACTTCAGAGTACTTTAGTTCAGTCCAAACTGCCCATGTTTCTTAGATCATTACCATTTCCAAGAACAGAGCACTTAATCACGGTAAAAAAATATTAGCTAGAAATCAACCATCATGAGTAAACTAATTGTAACCAAAAGGCTAAATGGACCACCTATCTATGAATTAATTTTCTATCAAACAACATGCATCCTGAGAATAGTTGAACTGCAGGTAAGCTGGCACAAAAACTAGATATAAAAATAAAAAAATAAAACTAGAAATCCCACTTTAATTATAATCAGGGAAAATTACAATAATAGTATGGAGGCCACTTCTATAGATGGATCAAACACTCCTACTCCATGCTAAATTTATCATCATGAAAAACAACACAACTACAGAAGGATGATAACAAAATCATACAATAAGATCTACGAGAATCCACAAAAACACAAAGATCCTACTAATGAATCACCCCTCCAACCAAACGCAAGCACAAAATCGAAACAAAATGATCAAGAACTCATGACCACAAAAGCGAAACAGAAGCAGACAAAACATAAACATCAAACAGATCTTCACAGTACAAAACAGAGAAAAACAGAGAAACCCCCAAAATGCAAAAAATCGCCAAAACCCCAGATCACAATCACACAAACCCAGCAACAAAATGCAATAAAAAAAAAAAAAAAGTCAAAAAGAGAAAGAATCATACACCAAGGAGCCCTTCAAATCCGAGGCTCTCCGAACAGACAATCGAGACGCCGAAACGTTGACGAAGAAATCAGAAGAAGGGCGGAAAGCGATGAAGGATTTGGATGAAAGGGAAGATCGAGAGGTAAGAGAAGAGGATAGAGATGGAGCCGAGATGGGAGTGGCGAGCTTGGAAATGGAAGCCATGCGAGCGAGCGATCAAAGGAAGAGCCGCCGATGGTTGGTGAAATCAGAGAATCGTTGTAAACGATGAAAAGGGTACGGAGTTTTAAGCTTTGCAAAATCAAACAATGAAATTAATTAAATATCTTAAGAAATGGATAAAGATTTAAAAAAAAAAAATTTAAAAAAAGATGAAATTTCTGTATCATAGTTGAATTGAATTGCAAGTGCGATTTGAGTTTGACCCAAACCAGCTGCTGTTTTGGTATTTCTTTTGTGGCGGCCGGTCGGTGCCAACAACTACCCCCCTTTCCCATTTTTATTGTATTCTCTGTATTATTTTAAATATTTCTTATAAAAAAATTATTCTTTTATAGAAAGTTGCGTTAAAATTTTATTTTGTTCTATATATTTTTTTAATTTTATTTACTTTTAATCTTTGAATTTTATAAATATAAATAAATCTTAATAATGATTTTCATACGATTAATAGCTTCATAAGAAATGTTTCTAAAGTTATAAATTAAAAAAAAAACAATAATTAATGCATTTTTTATGCAACTTAAACTAAAAAATATATAAACTCCAAACAAAAGCAAAGCTCTAGCCTTACTTTGTATGATTTTATAATCATGAGTAATCTCGTTCTCTCATACTAGTATAAATGCTCATTAATAGTAGTATTATTAATATTTATTAATTATAATGACCATATTTGTTATTTTTCTTAAATCGAATTTGTAAATATTTTCTAAATTTGATTTGTTTTAGAAAATATTTGTCTGGATAAGAAGTCTTGTTAATGTATACACGACACTATTTGGTGTCACAAATTTATATATATATATATATATATAATTTTTTATTTTTTATGTTAAAAAAACATGCATTTTTTTCCTTCTTTCATTGATATTGTGAATAATAGAGAAAAAAAACTAACTAATTAACTAACCACTAGAATCTTTTTTTTTAATAAGAAAATAATAGTCGAAGCAATCCGACTCTAGCCCTCGTTGTATTTGAACCTTACTAGGCGAGAATAACTAATACATAATTTCACACTTGAAAGTTAATAAAAATGTTCACAACTCTGTTTTCATTTCTTCTAAAAATGTTCATGACAATATAAATAATAAGAAAAACGTGACGAGCTATTCTCACAAAATAATTAAGTCAATTTTTAAAATATTTATATATAATCGTTAATACCTTATTATAAATAGTGTGTTACAAGAAAATATATAATAGTACTCGTTAATACAATAAGTACCATTGTTTTATTTTTTTTTAAAGCAACTACATTTGCAATAATTTTATAAATTTCATTAGATTTGCAAGTTTTCCATAAAAATAATAGCTCTCACTTATATATTTCATGATCTAAACAGCGATAAAACTTCAGCTGCAACACTTATAAGATACTCTGTTTATGTAGCAATTTGAGATACTCTGTTTATGTAGCAATTTGAGACTTTGGGCATATGTGTTCATACCACTGAGAGAGGAAAAAAAATGTAAAGCTATATACTGCAAAATCAATCAAAACTACTGGTGGGGGAAGTATGGTATAGTTTAAAGCTTTTGTACTAGATAGATTTTAACAGCAGCCAAAAAGTTGAAACATTTATCTACCAAGGCTTTAGGTCTCCCACAGGCATTGCAGTCCAATTCAAACTCCTCTTACCTGGTTTCAAGTAAATACTCATATCGTGGGGCAATTTTCGAGCCAAGCCATTCAGAATCTGATGGAAAGCGTCACCTGATTGGGTTGGTTGAGGGAACATCATTGCTCGTTTCATAGACAGATTTGCCAGCAGCCTTTGCTACCTTAATATCACATCGGGTGGTATGGATGTGAGGATCGCGTCCAGGCTGGAGACGTCTTTTTCATCTACTAACACACCAATTTCTTCCCATGTAATGGCATCGGCAAGAGGCAAGAAAATGTCATCGGCTATGATAACAGGGATGCAACCAAACACCACTGCTTCCACCAGCCTAGGACTCCACGGTGCCCACCCGAGAGGACATAAGCAGAATATTGCTCGCTGCATATCTTCATAATACTTTGTTGAATGGTCAGTAGAGATGTCGAAGAGGGCGTTGTTTTTAAAGTTTTCCCACACTGCTGCTCTTGCACCTCTGTAAGTTACATTAAATTGTCAAACACAAAGTCGAGTTTTGGTTTCTAATTCGCAATGTATGTACTCAGCCTCGTTCCGTACAACGAATGTTAAGAATTATGAAGGCAGAACAGATACGCACCTCGCATAATAACCACCTTATGGGTCATTGTTAACATCATAAAACATCGGAAATAGACGAAGATAGAACGAGGAGTTGCAGGAGATCTAGTAACTCTTCTTCCATCTTCAGGTTAGGTTTTAAAAAAGTCTTTGCCTATCTTTCTCTATATAATTCTATATTACGAATAAGCTCTTCTTTTGATTGACCTCCAACTTGCAGGTAAAATGTTGATTGATGTTGAATTATTACAGTCTAATTCTCGATCTAACAACAACAAGAATCAGAATCAGTCCAAAAGTTTGAACCCAAAGTTGCACGCTGAAGTAAGGGAAGAATTCCACGATCAATAGCCTTCTCTTCCTACATAATGCAACAATCAAGAGCAAAGGTTAATGTATTTGTGACACCCATCCAAAATTAGGGATCATGATTGGACTGCTATCAGACTCAAGAACAGATATACAACACTTCCAATTTTATGGCTATAAATGCTCAACTTCCATTGTATCCCAAAATGTAGTTAAAAGGCAAGTATTGAAACGTTTGAGCATATCCTTGATGCACTACTTGCGGAAACCCATGAGAAATTAATTCCTAAGTACCAGTGGCCACCATGGATTGAACCCATCAACTCTTAAGCACCCCAAGACCCTCTTAACCACTAGGTTACTCCATGATGGTTAAGTTCGTCACCGATTAATTTTGTCATACGTTTCATAAAACTCTCCTCTTTTGAGCTTCAAAATTAACACGAGACCCGCAAGTGACCGTCGCTATTAATTGGAAAGAAAATAACACTCCAAGACTACAAATGTAGAAAAAATTATCCAAAGTAGGTAAGATTTTCCACCAAACTTCAAACGTACGTTTTTCTGCTATGATAGCATGTTCAACCACTCATCAACCAAAATGCTCAAATTGATAGGTTGATTGATATTTAATCAAAAGCATGACATGTCAAATCTTGTGCACATGTTATTGTCTTATTGACAAGGAGAAAGCTTGTTAGGTTACCTGATAATGAAAGCAAGTACCAAAGTCATGAGGCACGACAAAGAAGTGATCAGCGCCCTCGGTTCTATTCCAATAAGGCCAATTGGAAGAGATAAGTTGAATAGCGCTTCTTATCATTCGTGGGGATTTGAAGGGCAATGGAAAGCCATTGGGGGTGAGGTCACAGGTGACATAAATCGGTGTATAAAACCAATCAGCTTCATTAGGGTTGAGAGTTCTTACAGGACTGTTTAACAGGAAGCTATGCATGTATATCTCAGCAGCAAACATATGAGTGAGACATCTTGAATCCTTATGAAGTGTCTTCTTATTGTATTTGCTTGGAAGATCATAAACATACACTTTTAACCTTCCAACTGGGTTACACATCCCCCGCACTTCCTGAATCCAAAAAAACAAACCACATTACCAAATACTCAACACTTCGGATCTATTCGACTATAATTTTCCATAACACACAGATTCCACTTAAGTTTACAGCCTAGAGTTCATAAACACTTGCATAATATGACCTTTGAAGTTCCAGCTATAACCATTAACGATTAGGCAGTGAAAGAGATCTTAGTGAATCTAAATGGTGATGAATCCATGATGTCACCTTACTAAGAATTACTTCACTACTGACTTAAGCTAACCGAATACTCGCCAATAAAAAGAAAGAAAAATAAAATGAAGTCCCAGCTATGCAGTGGAGGCATGCAATGTAATGTTCATTTTCATATTAATTAAAAAGTTGGAAGTAATCACTGAACAAGAGCAGACTGACTCAAATGAACTCAATGACCCACAACTCAGCATGATTATGCTCTAAAAAGCAGACATTAACCTCGAAGAAAAAGTCATAAACCCCAACCCGCAACAGAAAATCCGAGCAGCTCAACACAAAACCCGTTTAAAGTTCAAGGAAAAGCCAAGAAGAACAGAGGAAAACCAGAAATCGTTCCGTGGGGACGGCATTGGGGACAGCGGCAATCCTCGAAACCAGAAAAATAGCGAGAACCCAAAACCAGAGCACCATTTTGCCGGCCTCAAGAACCCAAATCGGAATGTTGAAGTAACAAAACAGAAATAAAATACGGAAGAGGACAAAGCACAAAGAGAACTTGAAGAATTACGAAACCCTAAATGGTTGGAACGTCGAAATGGAAGTTGTTGAAACTGAAAAAACGAGGGTTTCTTAGAAATTAGGTTTGAGAAACAAATTGGGAAACATAAAGATTTTCAATATACGAGAAGAGAGAGAAAGCGAAAGAGAAAGAGAGGGAATAGCTTGAAGAAACAGAGAAGCCAAATGTTGATTTGGGTAAAGTGCAGTGAGATTACCGCAAGAATTGAGAATCAACCATGGCCAAGGGCTGAAGGAATTGGAAAAGTTCGAGCCGCGTAGTTCACTGCAAAGTCCAAATCTTTCGTAAGCCATGGAAGATTAATTGATTTTTCCTGCTCTGTGAAAATGTACCTTCAGCCTTCGGCAGCTCTGCTTTCTGAACCAACTCCCCGCCAAATTAAGTTAAAGGGCAGAAGCTTTGAGTACAGTGAATTGGATTTTGGGATGACAATTGAAAGAGGAGAGTAAGACCATTTGTTTGAAAATTGATAGTAAATGTTATTTTAGATGATATTTTGAAATAAAAATTTGATTGGAGATTTATGATTTTTTAGATTAAATAAAAAATTAGAAAGTGTTAATGATGTATTAAAAATAATCATATAAAGTGAAATTCAAATGTTTAATGTCATTTTATTATTTAGTGCTAATGCGATTCAACCGTTTTTAATTATTTGAAATTAACAGTATTTTATATGTTTATTTTCTAATTTATATTAAAAAGAAAATCTTTAGAATATATTGATGCTCCTAAGATTAGTATTAGTGATTTGTTGCATTTATTTATTTTTTTGAATATACTCTATTTTCAACCTTTTGTTTTTTTATTTTAATTTTGTAACATTTTTTGAAAAATTTAATTCATGGTATACGTGTGTTTTTTTTTTTTCGATCGCTTTCTGCTCTAACCAAACGCGCCTAA
>JBBMEG010000022.1:12895688-12909177 GCA_037832605.1 Cyclanthera cordifolia
TGGTTAGTTAGTTGTAGTTAGTTAGTTAGTTGATTAACTAACTAGCCTATATAATGTACCCCTTTTCCCACATAATGAGATATCAAAATTGATTTGGACTCTTATGAGTGAGTGGCCATTGATAGAATCTATCACAGTACCGCCTTGAAGGAGAAAAAAGGGTTGTGGAAAGCCATAAAATATCTTAGTAATTGTAGGAGAATTGATTTAGGGGTAATCTTGAAAATGTTTAAATCTTCATTCGCCACGATTATCCCCAAACATTTTCTAACATAGAATTATAGAATCAATGGCGAAACCTTATTATTATGCTTTATTTTCCATTTCTGCAACTAAGTTAATGTCATATTAACGATTTCAAGCAGACCGTAATGTTTTAAAATAATAAACTAACTTTTGTTGAGAAATGAATGACTAAACAGAGAGCATTAATAGAAAAAAAGGCATTGATAAAAAGAGCCTACAAAAACAAGGTAGGAAAGCCACCTACAAAAGGAGTCTCGATCAAGTGAAATCATACCACACAATAGGTACAAAACTGCTTAGTAATGGAGGCTCAAAGAGAGACAAAATCTAATGAGGGCCCAAACGTTACCCAAAAACCTCTCCTTCTCTCTAGATTCTATTTTTTCTCTTTTTTCAAAAGGCTCTACAAAGTAGCACATATGCTAACTCTTCAAAAACCAGTTCCATACTTTTTGAAACCATCTAGCGCTGCTAAAGAAGATGGTTAAGATCCTCCTTGATCTTTCTTATATATTTACTTTTCAGGATGCCGAGAGGGCAGGAGAAGTTTGTATGCATCGGTGACCTTCAAGGATGGGGATACTCTCATAGCGATATTCGTGGATATCGAGCATCTTTATCAATCTTGCAGGTTTGACATTTGAATTTTGCAATGTTTCAAAAATGGCTACTGCTTGAACATTTGACTTCCGATAGTGTGTGCTAAAGGATGCACCACCTCACTATTTTGTAACTCTCAAGAGTGTTTGTTTGGCATTATTGCCGAGATATTATAAATGAACTTTTACTAACTACCCTTCGAATAAAATCCAAACGAGCTATTATAATCGTTCAAAATAATCACTCATTTCTAATCAATCATTTTTAGCCACTTATTTCTACTCATTCATTTCTAATCACTCATTTTAACCCCTCAAAATAATCACTCATTTCCAACTCCATCTAAACGAGCTATTCTCTGCAACCGCTCTACAAAATCTATCAATAAAACAAGCTACAAACAACAACACCCCTATCAAAACCAACTAAACGAGCTATTACTAGAACTAAAATTTATAATCATTCAAAATAACTCCTTATTTTTAATCACTCAAAATTATCACCCCACAATTTTGTTAACAAACACCTCAAGTTATTAAGAATGCCAGTGATTCATTGTTAGTAAGATTATAGAACTGCATATCAAACATTGTAACATTTTTTTGATTGTTTTGCTTTATAGGATTGCTACCCAGAGAGGCTCGGCAAGTTATATATCGTCCATGTCCCTTACATATTCATGACCGCATGGAAGATGGTTTACCCATTCATTGACAAGAAAACCAAGAAGAAGGTAAATTTTTTTTATTGCAATAGAGTTTGTTCCTAAGTTGATTGTAGTTTGTTAAAAAGTAACTTTCAGAATTTTTTTTATACTTGGTTACGCAAGCCAATGCTGCAAAATATAAAATTGAAAAACTCTAGTACTCTGCAAAAACACTTCATTAGTAAAATTTAAATATGTTGCACATTCTTAGTAGCTTCTTGTCGAAATGTGTTCAGCATCAAGTATAATATGAAATAAATTTCTTACAAATTATCTCGACAACCGAGTGTATAGGATCGGACTCTTCGAACTGCACATAATCTAACTCAGAGCAGTCACCATTATTAAAAAAAAAAAGAGTATTAATACTTATGAAACAGTCCTATAAAAATTATAAAAAAACAGTATTAAGACTTATGAAACACCTGTTGAGAACCATTAAAAAACTAATGAAAACATAGTTAAAGCATATGATTGGCAGGTTTAACAATGCCTTCATCACGCCAACCATAGCAACAGGCATAACTTACTAGTGTATGTCCGTGACCTCTTTAAATCCCACGTCCACGATTGTTGTTGAACTAAAAAAACAATCTCTCTTCGATTATTTGATATAAACGTTTTCCTGTCTATCATTGCTATAGTTTTTCTTTCTCGGAATCTCCATATTTTATAATTCATTGTTTGTTATCATAAAATAAAAGACCATGCTCTATTTTATGTTTGCAGATAAGCTTTGTGGAGGACAAAAAGTTGAGATCGACGCTGCTTAGTGACATTGATGAGAGCCAACTCCCTGATGTTTATGGGGGCAAACTTTCGCTAGTTCCAATCCAAGACTGCTAAATTGAAGAATCCATCGGGGTTATTATATACTCATAACCCTTTTCTCTGCTACTTGTTTTCTACTTTTTGGTAACACAATATATTATAAAGTTAATATAGAAGTTTTACTGTAGAATTCAGACACCTACCTATGTTACTGAATTACAAAGACACCTTATTCTTCATTCATTTTCCCCTTGTTATCACGAAGAATGGTCGCCTTAAAATGTATGTTTTTGAGACGCTAATCTTAATGTAGGTGTCGAAATGTTTCGCGCACGTAACGTGCAAGTGAGAAAACTTTTTAGCCATTTATAAGATTTATAAGGTAAGTAGACTACTCTCCTAGTTAGTTATGAGAAGAATGTTGACACGAATATGTTAGACACATTGAAAAAGTAGTGAACTTCCTAACAATATGGATGTCTATACTATTAGATAGTGGAAATTTTGGTGTTTTGTTTTCCATCTATCAATCTAGTTAAAGTTATCAATTTCACTTATTTGAAATATATCAATTAATTAGTTTTTGTTAACTTCTTTTAAAATTTTATATCAGTTCTACAATTATTATTTCTCAAGCATTTTGGAGGGTTCTTTTTTCTTTTTTGCTAGTAGATTCCAAAGTTTCAATTTTATTTATTTATTTAAATACGTTCATTAATCTTTTCAGCTTTCATAACCGAAAAAAAAAATCCAATACAATAATCCAAAGCCTAAAACGAAGCATATCCGTAGCTGTTTGTGGACAATATTTGAAGTCAAAATTATGACTAACCTATATTATAGCTCTCATCCAACTTAATTTTCTATCCCTTAAAAATCGAACTTATTCAACAAATATTCCCATTATCGTTAAAAATACAAAATCTATGGCCGCGGATTTTTCTCCAAACGAAAATTCTAGCCTCAAATGGAACACTTCTAGAAAAACTTATTCTAGCCACCCAAAAATTACCAACAATTTAGAATAATTTTGTTTTTTGTATAAAACTATTTTTCAAAGGTTTAGGACCAAATTACAAGTTACACGTACATATAATATGATACACAGGTTTCAAAAAAAAAAGAAAATGATACACAAAAGGGCATTTCATATTATGGCGAGTTGAAAAGAATCCGATTGCATTAATCAAATCAAATTTAGCCTGCTGCTTACAAGGCAAATTTTATGGTTTCATTGAAGTACACACCATTCACAATGGAAGGAGTTAAAACCATATTCAAACTCCACAGTTTGGCTATCTACCGATAGCTTAGCCTCGTAGCAGCTGAAGGGTAGTAATATGAAGGGATTGGTAAATTAGATTCACCATAGCTAGGATTACCGGAAGCTGGTCGTCCTTGTGGCAAACTGGCATAAACCCTGCCCCAATCCTCAGAGGCCGCTGCTGAATAGTAAGAGTGATGTGGTGATGGCAGCCTGTACTGCGAGCGATACGGAGAAGGCAGCCTGTTCTGCGAGCGATATGGAGAAGGCAGCCTATTCTCTGGACGATATGGAGAAGGCAACCTGTTCTTCGGTAGGTATGGAGAAGGCAGCCTGTTCTCTGGATGGTATGGAGAAGTCAGCCTATTCTCCAGACGGTATGGAGAAGGAAGCCTGTTTTGTTGACGATATGGAGATGGCAACCTGTTCTCTGGACGATATGGAGATCTGGCTTGTGATGGAGGAGCAGCATGTGTTGTTGAAGGAGACAAACGTTGGCTAAAGTAACCAGGAGTGTAATCTACGTGAGTAACATCTCGACTAGACAGCGACTGCGATGCATGATGATACTGAGGCCCATACAAAAACCGGTGATTTCTATTGTCATTTGTCACAAGCTTAGTGCGAAAACTGTCGAAGTTCAAAGGAAAATAGAGCATGGGTCATTAACTTGTATAAGATGCAGTGCCAGTAAGAAGAAAAGTCCCTAACAGAAGTCAGCCACTTGCATATACCCAATTAAGGGAAGGGCTACAATCAAGCAAAAAACTTCAGTCGCCAAACCCAAAGGAAAATCATAGTCTGACAAGGAACCAAACAATACAAAGGCCACAATCTAGAAGAATGGAAACGGTCTATTATTCCGATATCTTTAATTCCTCTTTCGTAAACAAAAAAAATAACATCCTGCAGTGATATACTGATATGTGTTTCAGCAACAACAGAGTTAACATAGTTTTGAACAAAAATAGCAACAAATAAAATCATTGTACACTGTGAAATAGTTAACTAAATGTGGACTGTCTAAGAAACCGTGTTTCAAAAGTTCAGATTTTAAGATCAGGTCGATCAATCAACAAGTCTCCGGTTCAAACAGTCATTCAAAATAGTTCAAATCCTAAAGCTACCAAAGTACTAAAGATGTTCTCAATGCATAACAAAATATTTGAACATCACCACACCTATAAAATATCTTCATCTGAAGTTGGGCTAAGATTAAAAATGTATGTTATGAGGGAAAATTGTATCAGAAAAATTTGGAAAAATACCATTCATTAAAAACAAAATGCTAAATATCATTATCCAACAAAACCATAAATATTACCATTAGACAGCACATAATGAGACACGTAACACTCAGGATTTAGCTCGATAACCAAATATTCAAGGCCATAAAAAGAAAACAAAAAATATACCTTTCATATGAATCTGGAGGGCGTCTATACGATTTTTCAAGAAAGTATGCTTCATGTGTGTGATCTGGATGATAAGCTTCAGCATGACGGGGAGGGGATTCTACTCTTATAAGCCTAGGCTGCACTTGTGAATGAGAGATATGTCCAGGTTCATATGGATCATACTGCCCATGATGAAAATCATGTTGAGTCCTTGTCTCAGGGTTCAGAAGGTAGTGCACTCCAGACGATATGTTCTCAGGAAGGTATGATTGTGTGGTCCTAAAGGATGGCTGACTTGTCCCAATTCCACCATGGCGTGGTTTCTTAGCAGATGGTCCTTTCTTGGCAAAAGGGCGGAACAAGGAAATTAGACTTTTTACCTATATTATAATAGGTAACCTCAGCAAAATATGATAAGCATTCTGTACTAAAAATAAACATGTAGTGAAAATGATATGAAACCTGGCACCAAAAACAATTAAGTATAAGTTTAAGGACAACGTAACCTGTGTGCTACTGAGTTCCTGTCTAAATTTCTGACGACTATCATAGTTGTCTTCAATAGCATGTTTGAAATCACTTTCTGGAAGAGGTAAGCACTCCTTGAATATCTTAAACTTCACCTACATCAGAAAAACAAAGGAAATCAGAAAATAACTCAACGAGAACAGAAAGCTAGATCTAGCTATTAGCTTTTTCAACAATTAAGTTCCATCCATCTACAAGTCAGAGTATAGATTAGCCATGTGGTACAGAATATAAAGTTAACAGTTGGAGTATTAAATTAAACAATATCTACAAGGATTAGAGCTAAGGATCCACTAATGATAACAAACAAGAAAATTGTCTCACACGTCACCGCTGCACTAGAGTCAGACGTCACGATACAACTTAAAAGGAAGACTGTTTTAGCCCTCGAGGCATGTATAGGGCTAAAAGTAGCCTTTTGTAACACCCCTCATTTCGAGTATTTTCTAAATTGTACTTGCAAGTAATTCATTCGTATCAATTGGTAGATGTGGAGGTCAATGATTGTTTGTAGTTATTTGTTATTGAGGTTATGGCTTGTTTGCATTTTGGTAATGGGTGGAGGTTTAAGTTGTAAATTAAATATCTATGTCCAAGTATGGGTTGGGTTGTTGGGTGGATCATGGGTGACCCACCGTTTGTGCAGGTCGTGAAGTAAGGTAAATAAGTTGTCAAACAACCCCATTGAAACCAGCCTTGAGAAAGCATGATATTGTAGGAAATTAGAATCTTGGACTTCGATGACCCCATAACTCCAACCCCCATTTTCAATAATAACCAAAACCATCCCTCCCACTCACCATTCATTCGAGCACTCGTACATCACCTATCCTACATAATTCTCTCTACACTTGCATTCGAAATCAACTAATGCCAAGATCACACTCCCTCTTCCATATTCGAACCACCCTTTGACCGAGAGCCATTGCCAAATCCTCATCGCGCCAAACCCCACAATTTGAGCTGCTGACCGAGAGTCCTTGCCTGCTGAAAATTTGATCACTTGGGTTCAGATTTGTTGTTCAATTGCATGCTACTATCACAAGATCCAAAACACCATTGGTGATCCCAATCCAGCTATTCGCGCCCTCGTTACTCTTCAACCGAATCTGCAACATTGGATTCCATAGGAGCCAAGGCGAGAAGACTCACCACTCGCGCCCTCGTTCCTCTTCTCCCATCGTGTCACGTGACTCATGAACGATCAATCATGTCGAGCCGTCATGCAAGATACCTGTTTGAGAGCCTGCAACCAAGACACCTGGGCAATCCAAGGCTACAATCTAGCAGCTTATCTTAGGTCACCCTGTCGAGGGCTCTAGCCTAAATTGCTTCAGCCGTCACCCGAGTACCACCTTGCAGTGAATCCTATCACTTATTTGTTCAGCCATTTGTGAGTAACTTCATGATTTCAACCTTTGAAGTTATTTGTCGATTAAACTCCCAACAATAATCAATAAGCCAATCAACTTACTTCCTAAGCAAATGAGATTGAACCATGAGAGCCACATCTAACCTCTCAACCTAACCCTCTTTAGACCAAATCCAAGAGTCAAAACTCTTGGTAAATTTGCAGACCATACCGTTCTTTGGTTTTGGTTAAATAATGTAATGGTTGCTAGATTAGTAACTTATGCCTAAGTAATTGTAACTAGGAGTGGAGTAGCTTGTAAGTAAGAGTCGAGTAACTTATTATGAGATTTAAGGGATAAGCTCGGCTTTGTAATAATAATCAGGTAAGAGCTTTCCTCTTAGAGTTATGTGATCTACCTACGTATTCGACTATATGTTGAATGATGTCATGAGCATGTTAGTGAACTGGAAAGCATACTCACCCCTTTCTCTGAAACAATGTTTCAGATACTAGGTGTACCAAAGCGTGTAGCTTGAGTTTGTTTCTCCCCTTGTTGATCGAGACCTTACTAGACCTCGCCTTGAGATCAAATTTCAGTAACAACAAATAGCTTGACCCTTGTTCTATAATGGAATCATGAAATGTACAAGGGTTTATCTATGAACGAGAGTAACTCTAGTTAAGTTGGTAATTGGAATATGTGAAGCTACATAATAATTTAATCAAGGAGAAATCATTGTTATATTTGATTAAGGGTTTATGGGTGATTGATTAGAGAAAATGTTTAAGGTCACATCGGTTATATAATTAGGAGTTGAGGTTGATTAATAATGTAGCTAACTAAATTTATCATTTAAGTGATTCTGCTTAAGAGTTGATTCTTGCTCGATTCTATATAAATATCCGAGCAAGGGCTTTCCTCTAGGCGTTGTGTTGTTCTCGTACTGTTCAGATAAGAGCATATAGCTCAACCCTTGGTCTATAGTAGAATTCATGAAATGAACGAGGGTTTAACTTCAAACCCGAGAACCAGTGTTTTAAAAAGTCCAAGGCGCACCTTAAGGAGCGGGCTTTTTTACTTAAGGCGCACTATATAAAAAGACATTAAAAAAAATATATATATATATATATAGGAATTTATGTACAATCAAAACACTTTTCATGATATATAAACACGCATAAGTGATTTAAGACATTTTGATACTTTAAAAAACTTATTTCGCGCTACGAATGACCTAGGGCTTCAAGCCAGGCGCAAAAAGGCGCGCGCCTTATTTCGCGGGCTGCGCCTATCCAAGGCGAGGCGCAACACATGCGCCTTGCGCCTGGGTGCGCCTTTCAGAACACTGTCGAGAACAACACATGATTTTACAATTAAACTTAACACCCAAGTCTCCAACTTGAGAACTTCAAATGAGCCCACCTGAGGGCTTAAAGCCCCAACCAACGAGGTTTCCCTTTGAGAACATATCATAATCAATTAATAATAATTTAAAGAAAAAAAATTGAACTTTTGGTCCCTAAGGTTTCAAAGCGAACATGTAAGTTCATGGTGATTGAATAACAATTTTGAATGGTTTTAACCATTAGACGACTTGAAAAAATGATGACAAGGTAGGTAGCATGTAGATTAATCTATGCAAATATGGCACCTTAGGGGGACCATATCCATCTTAATTAAAATCTACATAAACGATAAGGATGGTCTTTCTTACCTGTGCTTGAAATTGACCATTGAAAGCAGTCGGTTCCAAATCCAATGCACCCTCACTGGTAGCTTGGTATACGCCATAAAGAAGCCTTAAGTTCGTGTCAAACAAAAATAGTTTTGTATCACGACTAATATTTTTCACAACTTCAATTTTTCCCTTTGGTAAGCCAAAAACACGATATGTGTAACACTCCGACTTTGTTTTACCATTGCACATAAAAATAAATCCAGAGGCATGTTTCTTTCCATTTGTATTTTCGCATTTATTTTGATCATTGTTCAGAGGGATCGAAGTTGTAGCCGAAGCATGAGTTGGAGCACTAACAAACTTGTGTCTTGAAGTAGATCGTGCGACTTTCGATTTGAAAGATTCATCAATCTTTCTTGACTTGTTCTTCTTAATAATTTTCTTAACACCTTTACTTGAGATAGAATGTTTCAAAGATTCTTTACCCTTTGATGCTTTTCGTCTCTTGTTTGTCCTTGCCATGAATGACTGTCACAACTTAAACAATCAAAACGGCTATATTTATTATATGAAAATTTCCATTCAAGTGTGGAATTTCTAAAAAATGAGGCATAATCCATATAGATTATATGAAGCTTCCTATTTGTTTGATAGGGAAGCATAACCTATAGTAGAAAAAGAATTCTAAATAGGCAATTTATTTAGAGCAACTTGTTTGTAAATTTCATGTTTCGGGACCGTCATTGGCCTACACCAAAGTCTTCGTTTTACCTAACTCTCGTTGTCATTTCACAAAGTTCATGCCACTGTTTAAATTAACCATTCCTTTTCTTTGATTTAATAACCTGCACCTCTAACACTGTTTATCATAACCCTTGTTATTAGGGACTGTTGAATTACATTGAATCACCAATCAACCCAAAAGCTTAAGTTGATAGGTTGGGGTAAGTTTAATTATGTCAACTAACACTCCCCTCACTTGTGGACTTGAAAATTTTTAGAAATGTCCTACAAGTCGAATGTCAATGTATATACTATGATATAAATTGAAGTTGAATTGTTAATAGAAGTTATTATTTTGAATTTTATGCAAATTGAAAATAAATAATAAATATATAGTTAAATTATGTCAGCTATTTTTGTTGGTTTTAATTATCTATTTGCTTTAAGGAAGTCTGATTATGTCATATATTTTTGTTGGTTTTAGTTATCTAGTTGGGATCGAACCATGAATGTAGGACTAATGGTGGGTGGCTTTTAATTGAATAATTTTCCTATATGATATTTAAATCCAACTAATTACATTGATATGATAATGGTTGGATATTGTATTATGTTCATTATAGTGTATGATTAATGTATAGTGTATGACTAATTTCATTTATGTTTGCAATGTATTGATGAACCCAATGACCCAACCCAATCCGACCGAAAATATCAAGATTGGGTTTGGTTCGAAAAGTGCTCGAATTCATGGGTTGATCCAATAATTTACGTCAATCCAACACAACTCATGTACACTCCAACTAGTATGCACCTCAAACACCATTTATCAAAATTCTGCATATCAAACACCGTTTACAATTATTCAACTGATGCCCCAAACTCGATCTAAGGTCCCATTTGATAACCATTTGGTTCTTTAAAAAAATAAAAGATATAATTACTCTACTTATGAGTTTTCCTTGAATCATTAAGTACTTTTCATACATGTTTTTCTTTTTAAAAAAACAAAAAATAGAGAGCTAAAAGAATTGTTTGCAAAAAACTTTTTATGGTTGTTGAAATTTGGCTAAGAATGCAAATAATTTCTCAAGAAAGAAAAACACATGGTAGAGGAATGACCAGAAAACAAACACAACTTTCAAAAACCAAAAAATCAAATGGTTATCAAACATATGTAGGATTCTAAAATGTGTTGTAGCTGAAACAATAAACCATTTGTGTTTTTTTTCCTTACTCGAAAAAATGTCGGTACTAAATGTCAACTTTTAGAGGTTATTCTCCATTTACGTGATAGACAACATCCTAAAACTAGTTCTTGGGCGACAAAAAAAGCTCACCACTTGCGGGTCAACTTGATTAAAGCTCTATTGTCTGACTATGGTGGGAAGTGGGAACAAAACCAGCCTTTTAAGCTGCTCCCCATACTTGGCTTTTATAGTAGATTGGGAAAAATTGAAGGCTTCATCTTGGTGTTATCTTTCTATGCCCTTTCATGGTTTTCTCAACAGATTTTTTTTTATATTTTGAATACATTAAGAAGTCCTAATTAGCTTTTGTTTTACTAGTTTTAATCTTGTTTCATTGTACTTTAACTTTCCTCTTTCACTCCTTAGGGAGTTTGTTTCTTTTAAGTTATGTTAAACCACCCGTCAACCCAAAAGGCTATGGTGATGAAGTTGAGTAAATTTAATAAGACATTTTGTTTTCTTTATTTTTATATACATTACATATTATGTTTGCAATACTTGTTTACACAAACTTCGGATTTATATAACGCTTTCAATAAAGATGGAAGCTTACACCTCATACATCCTCAAGTCAAGGCTTGTGCCTATATTGATATTTACATCAACAAAATAAACAACGAAAATGTTGATATTCAGTTAAGAAGCTTCCATAAAAATATATATACACATTTTAACTAAAAGAATAAGAGAACACAAAAAAAGAAATGAATACCAAAAATAGTCTTATATTCTTTATTTAAAGAGGAAACGAGAAACCAAAGTAACATTTTTCCTTGGCTGGCAGAAAATGAGTTGTGCATCATGCCAATGCCATCATCCAAACAAGACTAGAACCGCCATCCAACAAAAGTCAAGACTACAATTACGGTAAAAGAACAAAACAAATCGGATGGTTTCTTGCCGAAGTTTATTGGCTGTTTCTGCTCTTGGCACATCGAAATCACCTGGTCCAATAGGTTTACTGCAGAGTTTATTAAATATCTTTGGGATACATCGGAAGAGGAATTTATGGTGGTCATTAACGAATTCTGCTATTCAGGTATTATTAATGTGGCTATGAATGAAACCTATATTTGTTAAATTAAAAAGAAGTTGGAAGCCAAGATGGTTTCGGAATACAGACCTATTAGGACTTCATTTGTGAATAAAGTCCTTGCTCGGGTTTTATCTAATAGGCTTAAAGTGTTCTTCATTCGATTGTCTATGATAATCAATTTATTACTAGTCGACATATTATAAATGCATCTCTTTTCTGGCAAATGAAAATTTTGATGGTTGGTCTTCGAGAAATTTAAAAGGTGTATTTTTAAAGCTTGATATTGAGAAAGCCTTTGATACTGTCGATTGGGATTTCTTGAATGCAATTCTATGTGCAAAAGGTTTTTGGGTTCGATGGAGAAAGTGGATTCGTCAAACTTAATAGTTCTCTTTGAGCCTCAATTACCTTCTTTTTTCTTAGTAATTACTCCCTATGAATGGTTAAACTTTATTGGCGGCCCTTTGTACTATTTTTTCGTTGTTATCTCAATAAAAGTTCTGATATTTATCTATAAATGAAACACCTTGTAAATTATCAAATTCCGAACACATCACAAATATTGCAATAATTTAAAAAAGAGACAAATATCTAGTTTTCTAGAACATTAGCTATTATCTATTCATGGAAGAAGCTAGTATATACAACGTTAACTTATCCTATCCATCATCCAACTCAACAAAAAACCATCCTTTGAATTTTCAACTTTAAAAGAATCACAGAAGTATTCATAAAAGCATGTATACAAAGTTATCAATAAATTATAAGCATGTATCGTACAATCCATTCACTTGGAGTTCTGAAATATAAAAATAAATTTAACACTTCTGACGCAAATACCCAATTCAATTTTCACTGTTGGTGTATTATCAAATATAACCTTTGAGGTGACGTAAGGTACATTCAGCAAAAATTTATCTACGGGCCTTTCTTATCCAACTTTAAAAGATAAACCTTTCCAATACCAAGGTCTGTAGTGTTAGGAAAATTTATCACCATTTTCATCTTAGAAGCCTGCCATCCACCTCGAATTATATTTTCTATTCGAAGTGCAGCAAGCAGCCCAAAGAAAAAACCTCAAACAGTCTTAGCAACATTGATGAGAAACTAGACAGATAATACAGAAAAGATTGGAGAAGAGAGAGATGAAAGACTTCTTCACAACTCCTAAACTCTACATGATACTAGAATAAAATAATAATTTATATCAATGCCGACTAACTGGAAACCCAACTATCTACATGAATATATACGAACGGAAGAATCGATACGATAATCACCGGTCATTCAACTTTCAAAGCGCCAATATGATAAGGTAAAGGATAGAATTCCAAGAAAATTATATGAATTGCGAAGTGGAATAAAATATCATTTCACCAAAGAAAAAGAGGGGAAGATAGTAGAACATTGCTCGATCAACACTAAGCCACAGATTTTAGATAAATACCAAATAATCCCAACGGTTATCACATATCAGAAAGAAGATGAACAACGATAAAAGAGAAACCTTCGTCAATTTGAAAAATAAAACTAAAAATTGAAAAACAAACCTTGACAAGATTATAATGTCAAACTAGAACTAATATAAACTCGGAAAAATGACGACGGATTAACAGAAGAGAGCTCTGGAATACCTGGAAACGTAGCCTCTCAAAATTCAGTCGGCGATGATTAGGGCAACGAGAAACGGGATGCGTGAAATGAAGAAATGACGGTTCCGAAGGAAATGACGGTTCTGAAGGAAATGAGGATGCATTTATAATTCCCAAACGATTCTTTTATATTTAATACATATTTTTCCTTTTGAGAAATTGATAGTCTACTATTTTTCTTTTTTTCTTTTTTTAATCCAAAAATCATTATATAATATAAATTTTGAATGAGAAATATTTATTATTGATCTTGGTTCAATTTCACCGCATTTTTCTTTATTTT
>JBBMEG010000022.1:12922162-12933234 GCA_037832605.1 Cyclanthera cordifolia
AGCCAGTTTCTTTAAAATATAAATGCAAATTTGTCAAATATGGAAGGAAAGCCTAAATAAATAATTACTAAAGGCATCAAAATTCATTCCCAACGGTAGAACAGATGCAGAAACTTTTTTTCTGAAGGCACCTCAATGAACACTTTTAAAATCCCTCATTTTATGATTCTACGTGAAAAATGACTAACACTGAAGCCTAAGATCGAAGCTAGCATTTTCTCTAAAAATTAGCAATAATAAATATAAATAAAAAGAGTATTTATCCAATGTATCCTTAATATGAAGATATATCAAAAGGGAATGAACACAACAAAGCTATTAAACTAAATATAACTTTTCTATTACAACAAAGAAATACATGTGGATAACTATTTAATAATATGATCCAACTACATATTTGAGCGCATGGTCCACAGGCCTAGAAGATAATTGCACAAACCACCCTAAGTAGGATGGTTTGTAACGATTAAGTCTTTAAACTTTCAATTTGATCAATCACACTCTTTAAGTTGGATAAGTGTTGCAATTAGTCTTTTTTTTGGTTAAATTTGATAGATTTTCACTCGTGTGAAGAGAGTAAATTTGTCTTAAAAATGTTAGTCTTCTTTTCTCATGCTAAAAGCCTCAATTAGAGAGAATTTTACAACTTCTTCCATTTTTTTTCTCTTTGGCTATGGTGGAGGCTAAGACAACATAGACTGCAGCTTCTAACCTGTATTGTTTGCCACCCAAATTCATACGTGAGATTCTCACGGAAGTGAACTATTATCAACAATAATTTTCATCTTTTTTACATTCCCGATCCTTCAAATTGAAATATTCGACTTTATTATAATTTCTGGGTTTTGATGATCTCTCAAATCCCATTGTACCATTGGTCCTCCAATCATCTACCGTATCAACCATCTCATCACTTGTTTTGCTAATCCTTTTGTTTTTCCCTGTTTCTTGATAAACTTCCCATGTGAGATTATTGCTTCATCAGAAGAGCAATCCACCGTGGCAAACAATACAGGTTAGAAGTTCACTTCGGTGAGAACCTCACATGTATACAGGTTAGAAGCTGTAGTCTATATTGTCTTGGCCTCCACCACTGCCAAACAGAAAAAAAATGGAAGAAGTTGTAAATTTCTCTCTAATTGAGGCTTCTAGAGAGATAAAAGAAGACTAACATTTTTAAAACAAATTTACCCTCTTTACACAAGTGAAAACCTATCAAATTTAACTAAAGAAGGCTAATTGCTGCACTTATCAAACTTGACGGGTGTGATTGATCAAATTGAAAGTTTCAGAACTTAATTGTTACAACCATAATACTTTAGGGGTGGTTTGTGCAATTTACTCTAAAGAATTCTATAATAAAGCTCATTTGTAGATTTCAAAACCTAACGGCATATCTTCTAGACCTTAGGCCTCTACCAAGATAGACTTTATAAATTAGTCCTCAAGTCTCATCTCTTGTATTATTCATTATTCAGATGCAAGTCACTATTCCTTGAGAAATGAGCCTCATTATCCTACAACTAACCATATGATTCTCCACTTCCAGGAGAAAATAAAAAGTGAATTGAAAACCATGAGCGGAGAAGTGAATAGATTCTAATTGAAAATAATTGAGGTACGCATAAGTTGGCCCGAACACTCACTAATATATAAGAAAAATATATTGTCCAACCCTACAACATTTAAATGTCAATAAAATCCGTAGAAAAGTGTCATGTGTGTTATATGGAAAAGCTAATGGCTCTCCATGTCAAAATTCTCCAGACATAATAAGCATGGCCAGATTCTAATACATAGTTATCTTATAACATGCTCAATCAAATCGAAACATGTTGCTATGCTGACAAACGTAACAGATACGTTGATTCGCCTAGGAGATTGACAATAGAGAATATTCTTAAATCCCTAGCCTCCTATTGAATGAAAATAAAAACACGGACTCGGAAAAGCAATAGTTAATATCACAAGCAGCAAAGATGGGTGGGAGGAACAAACCTTAATTGCACCGCTTGTTTGAAAATTGCACCACATAATCTACAGAGTACAGTCTGTCTAAATATACTTTAATCCAGACATATATTGTTGTCTGGAGATTATATATTGAGACAAGGAATAAACAATTCCTAAAATCCCCAATACTCTAACCTTAAGAACATCTGTCATGATGGCAGATGGTAGATTAAGGGGCACTGCTAGCAGTGGCGTTGAGTCTGAATGCTTTGTAAAGCTCCATACAAATCTGTTAAAAAGGATCTGACTTGGGAATGTAAGAACAAGAAGAGCTAAGTTCTTCACCGCAAAAATCCAATCCGGCCCACCAATATCCAGACCCCATCCAGCATTTCCGTGCCAAAAATCTTCCCCTATGTTGTACATCGCACTGAGGACCAAGTATGCTGCTATCACTACTGTTACGGGGAAATACCTTTGCTTGTCCCCAAATCCAGCGATGAAATCTGAATCCTGGTTCAGAAGTAGTAAGATCGGAGCCAGAAAAAATATAGCATAGTTTGAACCACCTGTTATATTGACATTCAAAATTAAGCATATAGCAAAACACATCACTGTAGCAACATTTCCAACTGCTGGCATCCATGATCCTTCTGCTGTCATTCGCTTGATGGTGAACGTTGATAATGAAGAAGCCCGTCGTTGTTGCATAAATCTCGTTCTTGTGTTAAGACTACCAATGCTACTTTCACCAGATAGTGTGTGTCTCATGCCACCCCTTTCAGGAGTTTTCTCTCGAATGAGAGATGCAAGTTCAAACTTTATTTCCAGTGCAACTAGCATAAAGATTGCTGCATAAAGGCCAAGCAACGATGTCCTGGCTCCTTCAACAGCTAATAGTGTTGTGATCATCTGCTCTTCCTCTCCCATATCTCTAACACTTTCATCTCCTAATATGCTTTTTAACCTTACTTGTCCTTCCAAGAGGTACGTCACGGGGAACAGTGCAACAAGCAACGCAAACACCCAAGGTAAGACCTTTGTGCTTGAAGCAGATGGAAAATGAGTGAAGACCAAAAACACTGAAGCACAAACCATGGTGACAACTATAAGGATGTGCAGGACAGCTGCCTGAAGGAAGTACTCAGCAGATATGTAAATGCCAAGTGCAATACCCATAGCAATGGAGTACAATACTCTCAACTCAGCAATATATTTAATGGGTATCACGGATGTAATAGCAGCAAGAGTGAGCAGAATGGCTAAAATAAGCAGCCAAGATGGCCAGGTAGGCTTTGAGGCAACAAAGCCATATATTGAAATATCATCAAAAGACTGACGGGCTGCTTTAATAAGATCAGAACGGTATGTCCAAGACACCGGAATTGGTGGCTGCATCATAATAAAGAGCAGACCCGTTGCCACAACCAGCACTAAGCATCTCTTAGCTGTCTGCATAAAGGAAAAAAAAAAGAAGGTTGGTTAATTCACACTAATGTATTCCTCTAGTATAGATAAATAAATTGGCAAATAGCTCATGCAAAAAATTTTACAAAAAAAGGAAAAAGAAAAGATAAGAACTCGAGCAAAAAAAAATAATGCGGGTTTTTCATAATAAAACGAAGCTCTGTTCCAATTATGCTTCTTCAGAGAGTTCGGAAGAAATACAGCAAATGGTTTACACGAATAGCAAAGCACCATAAAAATAATAATGATTGAATTAACTAGTGAGCCTTTGAAGAACATTGTCATTACCTCACACGAAGTAATGAAAATCTTCAAAATGCAAGTTCAGTAATTTTTTGAAAAAAAACCAGGAATTGTAGCATTGCACCCCTACATATCTGAGGCACCTCAGCCGTCCCAAGGTCCAAATCCGAAAGACTGAGAGATTTTATAATTAAGCTCATTCGTAGCATACTAGGGACCTCCACGAGAACATGTCTCGGAGACACAAAGCCTCTACCAAGGACATTCATTAAATAGTTATTTGATTGACTAATGTTCTTCATAATGAAGAAAAAAATATACACATGTACATATGGTGGATCAAGCTGAGAAATTAATTAGACATTTGAATAATAATGTTCAAGTCTATAATTACATAGTAAACAGAAAAGATCATTTGTGTTATCTGCCAAGGAAATGATCAAGGAATTCTAAATAAATAAAAAATAAATACCAGGACATGGGGAAAGTGGAGAGCGACTATTGGTATGCAAGCCAACCCTGCCATAAAAATACAGCACCCTAAAAGCAAACCATCTGATGGGGACCTCCCGTTGAACCATCGAAGGGCTTCAAAAATAGTTTCACGGAAAAACCACACTGATAAAGCAACCACGCAAGCATGTGCATAACCTTGCCAAGCCTTCATTTTGGAGACTGTTCTTGATTTATCCCTGTAAGATCCCATGTGAAAGCTGAAGTCTCAATAGTATCATCAAGGCTAATGGAAACTAGAGCAAATCTGTAAGAAATTAAGAATAATTTTGTTATAATTACTTGTAAAGGAGCAATGGGGGTGAAACAGCCAGTAGGAGAATAGCTGAAACCCATACAATAGACTTGGAAGTGATAAACAGCATTGCCAGCTTTGAAGCATACATGCAAGTGAGAATCCAAACTGCCTTTGGTCCGATTCTGTTCTCAACAGATAGTCTGCGTACCAGGACCAAACCTACAAACGTAGTCATAATAACCATATAGCTTGGATAAATCACATCATCCTCAAGGCCATAATAATATATGCTGGAGTAACTTAGAAAACGGTTCTCAATATGACATAGTAGTAAGGCATGGCCAATCAAACAGGCTTCAGTAAAAAACCGAACTTTTGACGGTAACATAGCTACACCAGGAACAGCCAGGGCAAGGACCACATCAGCCACAATGAGTTTGCAGAAAGACTTTAGGGACATGCCAGCCAACCAAATATTTAGATCCCAGTAATTATGCATCACAAACCACATGATCATCAAGCTCCCAAGAACAACAAAAGCAAAGTAAGATGTCAAGCTTTTCCTTGTAAAGAACCGAGCCAGATAAAAACCAGCCACAGATGGCAGTGGAAGGAACTGCAAGATAACAAGCAATAAATACTCAATATCTGTTGAAAGAACTTGAATACACATTCATACGATCTACTTCCCTGAGCATCATACAGACAAAAGAAAACAAATTTCTTGCAATGGAATAAGAAAACAAAGCATCAATTTGCATTCAAACACCAAATGCACCAATAAATGAATGGAGAAAACTCAATGGCCATGTTCAAATGGTTAGAGATGATGCCAAAAAGATAAAAGAATTAATTATCCATATGATAAAAATACCCACAATTCTTCAATACTATGAACATCAAAGAAAACAACGGCCAACATATTGATTTTTGGGATGATTCCTGCGCTAACTGGGCCTTTCCTAATAGAACTCATTTTCCAACCCATGACATCAGCCATGAGATAAGCAGAGACACGGGTCCTGTGTCGAACTTCCCTTGATACACACCCAAAAAAAAGACTTGCACTTTCTTTGGTCCTTAGCATTCCAAATCTAAATGAGGTCAGCCAAACTTAGGTTAAAAATGGCAAGACGAATAGAGAAAGCTGGAAGCATAGAATTAGAAGAAAAGTGACAACGTTAGAAAGAGATCAGCTTTAAAAAGTTTGCCACAGTGATGCATGAGCATGATACATAAGTAGTCCACAATTGCTAATAAGGGATAAAACTTGTCCAATCGCTTGATTCATACCCTAGTAACCAAATTTAGAATGAAAATGTGCACTCGTGAAGTAGCCAACAAACAATAGGATAAATCCACCATCCAAATTCATAATAAAAACAATATGAAACAAAATAGGACCTGGATGACTCATCCACGCATAGGTATAAAAGGCTGTCCAATTGGAGAATGCAACAACTTATTCACTGATACACATACACTATATCCCCATCTCCGAACAGAAAATCTTCGAAAAATCGTCAGCTTAGTTTGTTTCTCACCAAAAAAATCCTACTCTTGCCTCAACAAATGACATCAGATAGCAAGCTCATTTTTCCAGCAAAAACATAAGAAAAAATATGCCTACCATCCAACATAAACCTAGACCACAAATCTACATAAGCAACTCTACAGCCGAGAATAGTTTAAATGTCAAAATGGAGCAATACATGCAGTCCAACCACAAAAAGTTAATCCATGGATGCAGATTAACCAACATACCACATATTCAAATCACAGAAAGCTAACGACGTACCATTACCGGAAATCCCACTACAATTGCTCCTGCAGCACTTACTATCACAGCCAAGGCAGTGAACACCACAGTGCTAAAAGCATCCGAAACCATACCCATAACATAAGCACCAGCACCTGCTGTCCCTCCCAGCATCGTTGTAGTCACAAGAAGGTAATTCAACGGCGGTGGCACTTGAATGTAGCGCCCAAAGGAGTGGAAAACAACTCTAATTTCCAAACAGATAACCACAACAACTAAAGCAACAGCACCATTAGTGACCCGAATACTGTGCAGCTGATTGGCATTTTTAGTAACCCACCAAAGTGCACCCTTCGTCGACCCATAGAGTTGAAAGACAAAAGGAATGAAAAACAGAAGCAGCAAATCACAAATGGAAGCAGCAGAAGAAAATACTACCGAGTAATGAGATGAAATGTGAAAGAGTAGAGGAACGAACATAAGATTCAAGGTGTGAATGCAGCTCTCCAGAGGACCAAGTATCAAATTGTCGTCAGGAATCTCTCCACCATAAAACTTCGCCTCTAACTTGTTCTTGAACGACGACAGCCTCGGAATAGAATAAAGCCAGTAGAAGATGCAATTGAATACCATAAGATAATAAGAAGCATTGATCATGCCAACGGCCGATATAGTCGCCCAAGTAAACAGAGCCGAAGCAGTAAACGGGACACAAGCGAACAAGAGACGCTCGAGAGCAAGAACAATAGAGGGGTTTTCAATCTGAATCCACTTGAACTGAAGCGAGGCCCAGGCGCCAATCAAGAAATTGGTTTCGGCGCAAAGGAAAGCAGCAAGGATCGTGAGAGGAATAGAGTTAAAAGTGAGATTAAGAGATAAGCTGAAGAAGAAGGCAATCTGGGAAAAAACAAGAGAAATCCAAACACCAAAAAACGCACCAGGCTTGAAATTGAGAGAATCGAGGATATAAGAAACCATAAGGCCGAGAGTGAGTGTCGCAATAACGGGGGTGCCGCCAAGGTCAAGAAGGAAGGCAGCAGAAGGAACAAGCGCAATGGCAATCCGAAGGTTGTAGATGAAGGAAGACGGCGAGAAACGAGAATTCTTGAAAGATCTGGAGGAGCAAGAAGAAGAAGAAGAAGCGCGACGATCGGTATATGAATTAGGGTTTTGGTCGAAGGGGCTGCCATTGTTGATGGAGGAGAAGGAAGGGGCGCTGGTAGAGGCGGATATGTTCGGACGAAATGAGCGGGATTGAAGCTCCGGTGGCATCATTTCGAGGGGCGGAGGAGGAGGAAGCGTCAACGGCGGATTGTTGACGTAGGCGTCAGCGTTTTCGCCAGCCGAAGGTGGTAGTGATCTCGATCTCTCGGGGGAAAGCACGGCGGCGGTGGCGGGTTAATTCTGGCTAAACCTGACGTGTTTCAAACAGATTGCATCCGTCCGATCTCGTTACCAGTGGGGCCATCTGTTTTTGTGTGGACTTCGGTCTTTGGCGCCTTCCGTATCAGTGCATTGATATATCCACACACAGAAAATGTATATGATACATATAAATTTCAAACTTTTAACTTAAAAGTGGGTTTGTGTATCTGCTCTCACAATGTATATCTGTTTTAGAAATTTAATTATTGGATTCGAACTCGTGACCTTATCATTCTTCGATATTCACTAATGACGTTGAGCAACTGATTTCTTGGGTCCAAAAAATTATTAAACTAAATATTTAAAATGCACAACTATAACCCACCCATGCAACTCTTCTGAGATGAAAAACACTTATTTATTGTTGTGATGAATTTGAAAACTTAAATTGAGTAGGTTTATGTAGGAATTTATTCAAGAATTAAATGATAACTTATTGATATTTAATTTATTCGGTGAAATCGATTTTTAACTTTGAAATATTTAAACAAATTAGATTCCTAACAATTTAAATTTAGCGTCAAACTCTCGAGATGCTCAATATTTTTTCGAAGCTCATAATCACGTTCAAATTGAGGTTTGTTGTTTATTAATGCATAAGATGTAATAGCTCAAACTTTTCTTCCATCCAGTTTAAGATTAGTTTTGGAATTACGGGGACCCGGGGTACTTTTTCTAAATTTATTTTGGCTCTAAAGTACTTAATTAGTTTATTGATAGGGGGATTACTTTGGGAATTTAAGAAAAGAAAAAGAGGTTTTGGTTGAAATTAGGGTTCATGGGCAAAATGATAATTTTCTTACTCTTTTTGTGCAGCATAAAAGAAAAGGAAAACCTTTTCCACGGCATTATTTGCTCATTATTGCTAAAAAATTTGTGCGCCGACAACTCTGCCACCGACAATCAATGTCTCATCATCTTCACAGTCGTTTTCCACCTCCGAGGCCAATCAGAAAATGTGTTGCCGACAACCGCCTCGTCTTCACCACGGTCTGAACTCATGCTCCGCGCCGCCGCCAGCGAGAGCGTCCACGTCGCTAGCTTGCAGATGCCCCCATCTTGTCGAAACGGGCGACCAATCACCACGAGCGTTCCCCTGTGCACCAGATAGCGCCGCTGTCAGACCTGTGCAGCTTTCTATGTCGCCCAACCTAGAGCCGAGGCTCTGCCGCGCTGGCCAAATCTGTCTCCCGGACAAAAATTCTGAGCCTGGTTTCAGCCATTCCGCGCGTGCCACGCTTCCCAAACCTGCAGACCTTGTCCCATGCGCGTCTGGTTCACGCGCCGGCGAGCTCCTCCTCCACCCGCCGCCGCCAGCCGGCCACTCGTTGTCGTCAGTTTGCCGAAAAAAGTAAGATAGTTCTTTTCTAGTGTTTTCAATTCTCCGAGTTCGATTTTGATAATCTTATGGGCTGGTTTTGACTTCTTGATATTGTTTAGGCCAGCCAAAGTTGGGAAAACTTACGGAACTTGCAGTTCGAGCATATTAGCGACCAATTAGTGAAAACCGGCCAAGGTAAATAAAACACATCATTAACTCGGGCTCATGTGGATAGTTATAAGCATGTTATGGGTTGAATAGAGTGAAAGCACTTATGCCCTAAATTGTATTATCTGAATATTACTTGTCGTGTTGTTTTGGATGTTATTGCATTAAATGTTAAATAATATTGTCATGTCATGTTTAAATTTCAATGTGTAAGAATCATTCGGTAATCTACCTTAAGACTCGGGTTGGCTTAGCACTAATATGGTGGGCCCGAAACTATTAGTCATAACTAACCCAGGTTGGCTTATCCCTATCAAGGTTGCCCAGACATACTAAGCGCAAAGACTCGGGATGGCTTAGCCCGACTAGGGTTGCCCCGACACCACTACTCCTAAAATCCATTGTGTGATTCATGCATTCATTACAGGTTAGGGATCCTTGTTGGGTTTAATAAACTCACCCCTTACTCTGTGACATCCATAGGTACGCAAGACTTTATAAGGATGGTTGATCCGGAGGCGCTCCAGAAACCATGGGCCTATCTAGTCTTTAATTTCTTCTTATCATTTGGTTTTCTCTGGATTTCATTGATTTACTGGACACATGCATTTTACTATTTTCATATCTTGTTGGGATGTTTTATGAACTGGGTACCATTTTTGATCGATTGAAGTACGGTTTATTTAATAAAGTATTTATTTTAGTATGATTTAGTTTTAGAGTAGTTTTAACCATGCATCTAGAGTGAATGCCTAGATGGGACCATGATCCGCGTCGGTCCTTTACATAATGTTTGAGACATTGTATATTATTTAAACTCATGAATTTATTATAATCAATTATTAATGTAACATTAAATTGAAAATATATATAAAGTTATATTAACCATTGATTATAATAAATTCATAAGTTTAAGCTGAAAATAAAAATATTTAATGTATTAACATTCATTCAATCAGTGTTTCGAGTCCCAATTGTATCACCTTTTGTAGAGTTTATGGTCACCCTGATAAAATTAGGAAAATGACAACGTTTTAAGTTATATATATATTTATAAAAGAATTCATACGAGCTATTGCAACATAATTATAAAGATTAACAAATTTTAAAATATTTGCATGTACCATCATTAATACGTTTTAATATCATATTATAAATAATGTCTTATACAAAGATGTGCGTCAATATTCATGATACTAAAACTTATATTTGTTGCTCTAAAAAAAAAACTTAAATGCCTTTAATTTTTGTTGAAACTGAACATACTTGTAATTATTTTATAGATTTGATTTTTTTTTTTTTTTTTCTTTCTAGTTTCCTTTAAGAAAATTAGAAATCCTAACGAGTGTTGGGCCACGGGCTGGCGTTTCCTTTTTGGGCCTAGTTGGTATGGGTGAATAAAGGTAGGGCCTAAAGTTAGGTTACAAAAAGAGATATGACTGCATGAATTGTTTGACTACACACTTTAAAACTTTCTTAAATGATTAAATATGATTTATTTCACATATTTGTACATAATTAATTAAAAGGTATAAAACCTTTATACACCTAATCTTGAATCTAGGTAATTGATTTGATTAATCTTAATTTAGGGGAAGGGGGCGGGTTGAGTTCAATAATTCATGACAACATAAAAAATATGCCTCTTCCATGCTTGTGACAAATGATGAGCGCTGTCCAATTTATTTATATATACACACTTGCATCCAAAATTGAAGACATTGACAAAGTTCTCCAGATCCAAGACCGAATACTTATGGGTTTTATACAATATTATTTATATTTAGTAAATTTATTTAGTAAATGCAACATGCATGTTTGAGGAATACACATATAAAAATATATATATAGAGAGAGAGAGGGGGTAATTCATCGGATCACATGAAAAAAAAAAAAAAAAAAAAAACTTCGATAGACTAAGGGAGTGTTTGTTAGAGATTTTACGAAGGAGTTATTTTTTAGTGTTTAGTAGGTGGTCGTTTGTT
>JBBMEG010000022.1:12933334-12944112 GCA_037832605.1 Cyclanthera cordifolia
CGATCTATATATATAACTAGAACTAATATTGGTTTAATTTAATCGGTTGTTCTTGATTAATTCTTTTTTGTTTTTTAATTTTGAGAAATTAATTAAGATTCGTTTTATTTTTTAAAAATTTAAGTTAATATTTACTCAAATTCTGTACCTATGTGTTTTATTTTCTCTTAAGTGATGTAAAAAATCTAACCAAATTTTGTAAACAAAATTATTTTTTTTTAGTTTTCAAATTTTTATGAATTTTAAAAACTTAAATTTCAAAAATCAATATTTTTTAGTTGTTAATTTAAAATTTTGTTATTTGATGACTATTAAATTTTTTTAGTTTTAAAATTCATAATAAAATGTTTTAAATTTCCAAAAACAATTATTTTATTAAAAAAATATGTTTCTCTTAATAAAATTTTCAGATTGTACCCTCGTAGTAATCCATATACTTCTTTGATTTCCGTGTACTAAAAAAACTTGTTAATTTTATTTGTAGAAGATTGAAAAGTAAAAAATCTACGTTAAAAAAAAAAAAAAAATTAGGCATTAAAAATGTACTTAAATAATAGTTCAACAAGTATTTTTTGATGATCAAGAAATTATTATAGATTAGAGTTATTATCTCTCAAATATATTAAACTAAAAGAAATAAACAAAAATATTAAGAAAAATCAAATCAATTTTAACTGAGTGATACATGTCAATTATTATACTTGTTCATATATTACTATAATATCATATGATATACATAATCGTTATTAAACATAATAGAAGCTTGTATTTGACTTAGATATCAATAAATAAGGCCAGTTTATTTATTGAAAACATTAGTAAGGCTTTCTTGGATAACCATTTTATTTTTTATTTTGTAAGTATTATATTAATACATCTATTAAAACTCATACAGTTAGACAATTTATATTTATATTACTGTGCGTACAGACGCTGTTGTGGGAATTTCAATAGCCATTCTGATAGCCTTATTCTGCATTCAACGATTTGGAACTGATAAAGTGGGTTTCTCGTTTGCTCCAATAATCTTCATCTGGTTTACATTCATCGGCGGCATCGGCCTCTTCAACTTGTTCAAGCACGACATTGCTGTTCTCAAAGCTTTTAACCCTAAATATATAATCGATTACTTCAAAAGAAATGGCAAGCAAGCTTGGGTTTCTCTTGGTGGAGTTTTTCTCTGCATTACAGGTCTACGTCTATCTTTTTTACAATTCTCTACTTCTCTGTCTTATTCGAGTGATTGTTTATTTTGAACTCATTTTTTAACTGTTTGAAATTCCATATATATGGTGTAGGGACTGAGGCCATGTTTGCTGATTTGGGGCATTTCAATGTTAGAGCCATCCAGGTAATTCTCATTAGTTAAATTGTTACACTCGCCAGGATCTAGGATGAGATGTGATGAAAATAGACTCGAATGTGCGATGATATTTGTTGTCTAATCTCTATGTTCTTTTGTCTTGTGATTTAACTTTATCTATGTACATCACATGATCAACACAACCGAGATTATAGTTTTTGCTCACAATAGGTGATATGTTATGTATGGGTGGTGAGGATTGGAATGAGGCATTTTGGGTGAGTCCATAAACAAAGTCGCGGGAGTTATATCCAAAGTGGACAATATTGTATCAATGGAGATTTGCTTTAGAGTTATCATATTTAACAATTGGTAGCAGGCCTGTCCTCCTAACTTAGCCTTGCATAATTCCTCTCGTTATGAAAAAGAGAACAATAATAAAAAAGAAAATTGTAAAAGAACGTGAAAAAAAAAATTATGTGGTTCACTAATGGTGTGTGAGTTACTTCCCCGAGTTGAGGAGAGAATCATTTTATTAAGGAGATACAAATACAAAATGTTGATCAAAATGGGGATAGGGTTTTAAGACAGTTTATATAGTGCACTCTCATAAAACGTAATACAGATAAGGCGAAATTACATATGTGCCCATGTGCACAAACATAAACTTAATTACATATTTCTATAGGTTTAGGTTTAGGACAACGAGACCTTTGCCTAAGTAATCGTGGGACATCAAATAGTTCAAGTCGTATCTCAATATCCTCAATGTAGGACAATGAAGTTGGGAGTCTGAATGGCGGCCGAAATATATGGTAAAGAGTTCTATCCGACTGACGGTGTACTATTAGGAGAGGAAGAGGGAGACTTGATTTTTGTTTGAAGTGAGGATTGAATCCTTGAGTGCTAAACATTGAAGACGAGCTCAAAGAGAACCACGACCGCACTTTATTCAAGATGAAGATAATCGGGATACAAACAAAATAGTCTTACACATAGATTAGATAAGAGAAATATCAAAGGTATATAAGAGCGAACACCCATTTTCATTGTACAGGGTCTTTTTGGATGAAATCAAAATAAAAGTCATGAGAGTTATGGCCAAATTATACAATATTAAGCGATCTGCTCGGGTTTCTCGTCCTTGACAACTATTTCTTGTGAAATACTATAGGATAAATTGATTAGCTTAAAAGTTCAGTGAATTGTAGTTTCATAACAACAAAACTTCATAAGCATCAATGTTCTATGATAAACAATAAAGAAACTCCAAGTTAATTAAAACTCAGTAAAATCAGTAACAATAACCCTCAAATTATACCCAAATAGACATCTTTTGAAAACACGAGCATAAAGCTTAAATCGATAAGCATGTATAATCGTCTTGCTTAAATTTTGATCTGTGAAAAGCTTATGTTATGGATTTGTCACTATGAGTGAAATTTTGCAGATTAGTTTCTCTTCTATTGTATTCCCTGCTTTATTAGCAGCCTACAGTGGCCAAGCTGCATATCTAAAAAAATTCCCACAAAACGTTGGCAACACTTTCTATGACTCAATTCCAGGTCATTTTTGCTAATCGATCATCACTCTTATTTCTATTTCCTAATGTTTTAAATGGCTGTATATGGTTTAAAATTTTTTATCTTTCACCTCAATCCTCATTATGGTGCGTCAATGATGATGAAATGCAGGTCCCATGTACTGGCCAACGTTTGTTGTCGCCGTGGCAGCTTCAATCATAGCAAGCCAAGCAATGATATCAGGATCCTTCGCCATAATTTCACAGTCACTCTCTCTAGGCTGCTTCCCCAGAGTTAAAGTGATCCACACTTCACACAAGTACGAGGGCCAAGTCTACATCCCAGAAATCAACTACCTTCTCATGCTCGCTTGCATCATTGTCACCGCTGCATTCAAGACCACCGAGAACATCGGCCACGCCTACGGCATCGCTGTTGTCTCGGTCATGATCATGACCACTGGCATGGTTGCCTTGATCATGATCGTCATTTGGAAAACCAGCATTGTCTGGATTGCTTTGTTCATCATCGTCTTCGGCTCCATCGAGATGCTGTATTTCTCCTCTGTTCTCTACAAGTTCACTCAGGGCGGGTTCCTTCCACTCGTGCTTGCGCTTTTTCTCATGTCTGTCATGATGGTGTGGCATTATGTTCATAGAGAGAGGTACATTTTTGAGCTCAAGAATAAGGTATCTGCTGGCTATATTACATCGCTGGCTAGTAATCCTGATATTAACCGAATTCCTGGTATTGGGCTTCTCTACTCTGAGTTGGTTCAGGGGATTCCACCTATATTTCCTCACTTCATCTCTAGCATTCCCTCTGTTCATTCCGTCATTGTGTTTGTCTCCATCAAGTCGATTCCGATCAGCAAAGTTGCCCCTGGGGAGCGGTTTTTGTTTCGACAGGTGGAGCCGAGAGAGTATCAAATGTTCCGGTGTGTGGTCAGGTATGTTTGTTGCTAAATCATCACTTAACATCAAAATTTAAGTTTACATGTTTATTGAAAAGGGCATTCTTCTCACTTTTGAGATTGAAATTTAGAATCTACAACATAGTCTTACAACTCATAATTTATTCTAGCATAATTACTACTGAATTCAATAGAACTAACTTCTGTGTTGATATCTAATTAATTTTTAAAATTTAAAAATTATGTGGGAGGGTTTTAAACTCTTAGTTTACACGTTATGGAAAATTTAGTTTCGCATTCATATTTTAAACCTTATTTACTCAATTTTATGTAAAATTACTACTGTGAACTTTCATATACGTTTGTGCCAAATATAGATAATTTTTTTTTTCTTAAAATATATGAGGTTCTCAAACTCTTAGTTTTGTGTCTAAATCTCTAATATATTTGAAATTTCTAAAGACTGGCAAGTCTATTTGCCATTTAAATTGTGTTCTACGTATTTTAGAACTTTACACTAGTTTTCAATTTTGTGTTGAACAAAGATAAGGTAAGGTTTCAAGAAACTTATAAATATAAAGATAAGGTTTCATTTGAAAATCGTTTACTTTTTCATTTTTAAAAATTGTGTTTCATTTTGTTTTTTGCAATGTATTTCATCTTTCATTTTCTTGAAAAGAATTTCACCAAAGTATTCCAAAAGTAAAAACTAGAAATTATATATACACTTTTTTTTAATTTTCTGAACTTAACTTTTTATAAAAGTATACATCAAAAATGGAAACAAAACAAAGAAAGCATAAATCAAATTTACATGTTTATAAACACAAAATTTAAAGGTTGGAAACTTATTTGATATAAAGCTTCAAAAAACTAAGCTCCTAACAATAACATAACGTTAACAACCCGTCATTAAAAACTAAACCTTTCGTTCACATTCTTTACCAGATACGGCTATAAAGACGAAATCATCGAATCTGCTGAGTTTGAGCGACAGTTAGTGAACTGCTTAAAAGAGTTCATACGCCGAGAACACATAATGCTAGAAGGGATTCCAGATCCATCAACAATAGAGCCACCCTCAAACCCAAACAACTCTGACAAAACACCAAAAGTAAAGCCTTCTTCTTCTTCAGCAACAGTGCACGTTGAAGGAGCTCTACCAGAAGTTGCAACCCAGGCTAGGCGCTCGTCAGCCTCCATTCATTCGTTCAACGACTCAAAATCGAGAAGCTCTTCGAACGCAATAACTCGAGTGCCAGTGCCGATGCCCGTGGGAGTGGAAGAGGAGATGATGTTTGTAGAGAAAGCAATGAAGAATGGTGTGGTTTATTTGTTGGGGGAAGCAGAGGTAGTGGCAGAATCGAAGTCATCATTGTTTAAGAAGATGGTGGTTAATTATGCTTATAGTTTTTTGAGGAAGAACTTTAGACAAGGGGAGAATATTCTTGAGATTCCTCACACTAGGCTTCTCAGGGTTGGAATGACTTATGAAATTTGAGAGAGATTTGGTTGTTTTTTTTTGTTGATGAATTTTCATATGGATAAATGTATTTTATGTTATGCAAGTGTATTGATGAAGCTTTTTATGGGTGGTTCACAAAGCTTCTCGTGAAGAAACAAAGTTGAAGTGAATAAATGTGATTGTTCTTTGTGTGTATATATATATACACATACATTGGATCTATTATGTTGTAAATTGCAAGTCTAAGAACACAGCAAACAAAAATGTAGGTCTTAGGAATGTTTATACAGGAAGGAAATATATTGTGGAGAGAAATATAGAATGTAATATTGTTGGAAAAATAGTAAAGGCTGCATTATAACATACCTTATATATGAGAGAAACAATCTTAAATAATAAAGTCATAAACTTTAATCTAACTTACAGGCCCTTTAAATTTTACAGATTAAGGAAAGCATTAATTTCATTAACATTAATAAACTAACAGTAATATTAGTACCTAGATTATATTGATACACCTTTAATTTAATTCATCCTATTGAATCTTCAAAGTCTCTAAATCACTTGATGAACTTTAAATTTGATTGAAAATTTGAGTCTTTGATTACCTTTTTCAATTTTCAAAATTGAAAAAATATTTTAAGCAACAATGCATTCATCTTTATTTCTTTTTTGCAAAAATAGATGAAATTGTCTTTTTAAGTTAAAATAAAAACTATTTTTTTATAAAAACTATTTGTTTATTATTATTATTATTGTTTTTAGTACAAATTAGAAGAGATGATTACAAATATTGATTTCCAAGATTGTACGAGTGACCGTGGTGTTGAACTAGATTAGCTCTAAATAATGAAACCATAATAATACTATTTGTTTAATTTCAACTATAAAAAAAAAAAAAAGAATTATTCAATTTAAAATTCCTTTTTTGATGAATAATTATTAAATTAGTACTTAACAATATATCAATAAATAATATAGGGTATAAGGTTCAATAATCCGTTGTAGTCTAGTTGGTCAGGATACTCGGCTCTCACCCGAGAGACCCGGGTTCAAGTCCCGGCAACGGAAATTATTTTTAATTTTAAAATCGACTTTCCATTTTTGTTTTCGTTTTTATAGGACTGAAGTGAAAATAAGATGTTCATTTCGTCAAATTTGAAACGGGAGGGAAAAGAAGGTCGTCAATGGCGGGGGAATCTGTAGCTGCTGGACATCCATATGTTCCCACAGATCTGGAACTCCCCGAATTTGTTCCTATTTCACTCCCCCTCTCTACTATTCTCGGCGTTTATTTCTTCTCTTCTCTCTTTGTCACTGCGCTCGTCTGGACTCTTTCCGGTATGCTTTCAACTTTTTCTTTTCGTCTTTTTTCGATTTCTGTTATATGTTCTTCCAATTCAAAATCTGCTTGATTCCGTGCTGGAGTAGAACAGTGCTTTTCATAATCTGTTGTTACGGATCTCTATTTGTTAGAGATCACTGTCTAGTAGATTAATTTGTAGGAAATTCAAAGATTCTACTCTCTCTGGTATCCTCTGAGATTTTACTGCATCTCGTTTTTTGAATGTCTTTGCTGACTCCGAAGGTTGGCGGTGAAACCGATGTGACTTGTGCTGTTGTTTCTTGGTTTAGACATTTACTTTAGAAGCGAATAATGATGAATCGGAGAAAGCCAGAATGTCTTTAATTATACAGGAGAGGAAAAAGGATGATTGATACACGCAGCAAACTGAAATCTATATGCTTCTGTCATTCCACTTAGCTTCATTTGGTTTGTTAAGAAATGAAAATTTCATTTTCACACGATATTATAACTATTTTAGATTTAAAATCGCAATGTTTCATTTGGCTATACTTGTGAAGGATCCCACTATTATCCTACGTTGGAAAAGTGAAGAAATATTCTAGTATTTACAAGATAAGATGAGCTATTTTTCTCATCGCCGATTGGTTGGGAGAGATATGCACACACTTTCTTATATACTCCCTTCAAAATGAAGTCTATTTGAAAGAAAAAGATTGCAGAAGATGCTGAGTAGGAACAAACTGAAGTAGGAAGATACAAAGTCCAAAGCGCAGGGAGTGTTGTACAAACATTGAATCCTAACACCAATATTGTAGGGGAAGCACTTGATAATGGGAAAGGAAATATGTTCAAAGATACCAAGGATTCGAAGAAGGGAGAGTCACAATTGCCAACAACAGAACAATCAATTGTGACAGTACAAACTCATTGGGGGAGAAACATGGTAGATTCAAGAGAGTACTTTTTTTATTTGATAGTTGTGAGTGTCCGGGCCACCTTATGCGCATCTGGACTATTCTCACGGGACATACCACCTGACACTACAATATTTAGAAGTCAAAGAAATTTGTACGAAGTTATTTCTCATCACCTTTAAGTTACTTTAGACATTTTTTACCACTAGTCGTCTCCATGATGGTTAGATTCGAGAGAGTACTGTTAATGAGGAGTGAAGGCATTGCTCCATGACTGAAAAATAAATTACCATCTCAGTAACTTGAAAATCTGGAGGTTCATAGTGACTGCAACACTAGGACTAAACCGAAAAAAGTTTGACATTAGACAGGAAAGCTCAGGTCTGAGCATTTTGGTTTTTCTTGAAAGAAAGCTAGAAGCAGTCACTAATCTTTGTGAGCGTAAAACCTGTAGCTGGTGTCACATCTTTCCTTGCTCCAACCTTCATGACTCAGATCACACAGCATAACCATAGACTTAGCATTAAGTTGTAGAAATATATTTTAGGACTTATGTTGCAAACTATGCTATATGTTTTTTTCCCACTGCACTTTGTGTTTCTTTCATTTGGCCTTCCATTTCGTCTGTACTTACTTTCTCCATCTTTATCTATTTCTTTTTCAACTTAATTTAGCAATGGAAAAGGTGTTGTTCTTGTTGATTTTATCTTCTTACAATAATAGGACAGCTTCCCAAAAAGAAAAGATTGAGAGGTTTCTCATGTGCTGGTGGGTATTTACGGGCCTCACCCACATGGTTCTGGAGGGTTACTTTGTTTTCTCTCCAGATTTTTACAAGGACAAGACTTCTTTCTACCTTGCTGAAGTTTGTAAGTTAATTTAATTCAACTTCTTTATTGCCATAACTTTAATAGTGGAAGGGTCATATGGATGGCTCCTCTAATGTCCCCTATGCCTAACTTGCCAGGGAAAGAATACAGTAAGGGAGATTCTCGATATGCAGCTAGGGATTCCGGAATTGTCAGTATTGAAGGACTGACTTCTGTTATTGAGGGTCCAGCTTGCATCTTAGCAGCGTAAGATTTTATCATCTGAAATTTAGAAATGTACACATTAAGGAATTTATGAGCAGAAAATACCAACCTTGCTGAAATAACCAAGAAATCCGCAACCATTTGAGAGTGATGTTCATATGAGGTTCCATTTTAAAACCACTTGTCAATGAAAAGAGTTCCCACTTATCGTATAAACGCTAGGAGGTCTTCTCATTTTTTCAATGTGGAATCTTCGACGTGATGACTCCTCTTTGGGTTCACCAATTTTGAATCAGAGCCCAATTTTATTTTTATTGAACTGAATTCATTTGGTCTTAATAGACTTTGTTAACATATTAGACTTTGTTAACATATTAGATAGTATGAAGTTTCATTTCAAAATCAATAGGCAATGTGAGGAGTAACGCGCATATCTCATAAATGCTAAGAAGTCTCCTCATCTTAACAATATGACATCCTCAACAGATTTCTTCCTTCAAGGCTCTTGCCTACAAGATTATTCATACTCAAACTAAAGACCTAATAATTCCTATTTATAAACCAAGATGCTACTATTTAACTACCCTGATACCCCTAACATTATTCTACTAGTACTATTACTGAACTACTCTTTAAATTTCTGTTTAGAATAAGATGTATTATGTGCTTCACTCTTCCTTTTCATTCCTTAACAATTTTGTTGGCCTGGATAATTCACAGGTATGCCATAGCTACAAAAAAGTCGTACAGTTACATATTGCAATTCGCCATATCATTGGGGCAGCTATATGGCACTTTTGTGTACTACATAACTGCTCTGCTGGATGGTGATAATTTTTCTTCTGGCCCATTTTATTACTATTCATACTTCGTAGTGGCAAATTCCTTCTGGATTCTTATTCCCTCGCTTATTGCTCTGCGGTGTTGGAACAAAATTTGTGCTGCAATGTGCAATGAAAGCCTCAAGAAAACTAAAGTCCGGTAAGTTCTCAACTATTGGCTTTGGTTTATGATTTCAATTTCTCTTTAGATTTATGTAAAAATGATCAAGTACTACAGAAAATTCCTGTTGTATTGTAGTGAGTTATAGTTCTGTAACATTCAGAAACCAAGATATTTGTGGATTTTGAACATTTAAATGACCTGCTTTCTCTGCTCAAGGTTATGCGCTTATTTTGCAGCTTGGCCTTTTTTTTTTTATAGGAAACATAAACTTTGATTGATGTCTTATTGATACATCTTACAAAAAGTTTATTCAATGGTAAGATCATAGTTATAAAAAGTTTGTAGTAGACTATGTTTTTTGTGCATTTTTCATATTATTGATATGCCGTGGTAGGGTTAATCGCCATGGAGTGGCCTAGTGGTCAAGAAGGGCTTTGAGATGTTTAAGGTGATGAGTTTGATCTTTGGTGGCCAAAATATTGTAGGGTCATGTGATAAATATGTCCCGTAACAATAGTCTAGATTTTACTTATTTTTGTAAGTTTCTCTTAATATTATTATTATTATTATTATTTTCAGTTTGATGATATAGGGTGAAGGCTTCAAATTATTGACATTTAGATTGATTATATATGTTTTGAGTTTGTTTTTTTATTTGTTGGGATGCATATTGAGTTGATGAATGCGGAATCTTGGCCCTGAGTTTAAGTTTTACTGGAACGTGAAGACAAATCTCGTCTTGATCTAAATTAATTAGAGATAAAAAAACATCATCTAATTGCGCAAAATGTTTAATTATTGTTGAATATAGTTCATTAAATAGGATGAGTTTTTTCATTTTTTTGGATTCATAAATTTTTATTTTATTAGTTCGAATATCCGATTGACCAATTTAAGTTTAATGGAGTATGCGTCACTTGGATTTATTTTTGTGATGTATGGGTAGTTCACTACTAAGTGAAACTTTAATGTTGTAGTTTGTTTATTAATTTTTGAAAAGCAACCAAATAAAGAAAAAAGTGGGGGAATCTTAAAATAATCATTTTTGAAAAAAAAATGTATATATTTGTTTGATTAATTTTTTCTTTTTCTCTTTTCTTCAAACATAAATATCTCTCTCCCATGCTCCCACTAAGACCAAAAGCTTAGCAACTAAGGAAGAAACCTAACTTTCTCTCCCACTTTATTTCTTCTCTTTTTCTTAGATTATTTTACAACGTTTTAATATGATTCCTATGGCCAACCACAACATTAACTTAGTAATATTATTATTCATTGGATGATTAGAAGGTTATAAGTTCAAGTTTTTACCCATATGTCAAAAAAAAAAAAAAAAAAAAAATCTTACTTGTGGATTCGTTTAAGAAATCTA
>JBBMEG010000022.1:12945402-12957171 GCA_037832605.1 Cyclanthera cordifolia
GAGGGGAGGTTGTAAAAATCTTTATTAGGATTTGTGTTTTAGAACAGAAAATGTTTATTTTAGATTAAATTTAATATAAAGTTTTGATTGAGATTTGTGTCAGAGAAGATGTTTATTTTAGATTAAATTTTATATAAAGTTTTAATTTGAGTTTTGATGGGATGTTAAAGAGAAGTTTAAGAGAGGTTGTGAATGAGTTAGAGATGTATTAAAAACAAACATGAACTTTCATCTCCTCACGTTTCCTTTCCTTTTTCTCTCCTCTAAATTCAAACAACGTTTTCTTACAACCTCTCGTCAAAACAAAATTTTTTTTCTTACCATCCCTCAAAAATTTCATGCAATTACTCATTCGAATACATTTATCCAAACACAATTTTTCAATACTTACATAAACTCAATATTTCGAGAACCTTTATTAAAACAATCTTAGTTGGTCACGATTTTTTCAACGAGTGTATCTACGCTAAATTTTCGTGCAATTACTCATTCAAACATGAAGTTCAAACCAGTTGTTAAACACATCAAATTCATACCACTCAATACTTCTCGATTCAAACATGCTCCAAATGTTGTAAATTTGTTAAAAAATAAAAATAAGAGCCAATTAAGCACGACACCAAACCTCAAAAGTGAGTATAACCATTACGGTATCTAGCGGTGTTTATCGGTCGATTTTTTTGTGAAAATAGACAATGAACCAACCTATTGCTTGCTTGAAAATAACACCAAACTGACGTGTAGTTAATTTATTTAATTTATTTTCATTGTTTATAAAAAAAATCTATTAATATTAAAATTTTGAGAATTAATTTTAAAATTGAACGTATCAAATCATTTTTAGAAACGCATTAAAATTTGAGTTATTTTGCAATAATTTAATAAGAAATCTAATCATTTTATGAAATAAAAATAATACAAAGAAATTCATTATTAACTAATTGAAAAAATTTCTGCTAAATATTTTTTTAATCGATACCAATCAACATATACTTGAAAATCGACCGACTGCCCTCAATTTGATCGGTGAAATCAGTTTTCGAAAAATGTATGAATATCCTAACGATATCTATAATTGGACGGTAGAAATGTTCACGACGTGTGTCACGACGAGGATAATTTTACCGTTTTCATTTCCGCTCCACTAAATTTTGAGGGGAATTGGGGATTTTCTCTATGGAATACATGTGTATCGGGTTCTCCACCTGGAATTATTCTTCATTTATTTTTATTCTTTTCAATTTTTTTCATTCTCGAATTTTTACAGTTCCATCGTTTTAATTCAATTCACTAAATTTTAGATGATTTTTAAAATAATTATGATAATTGTTTATCTCTATCAATAAAATAGTTAATTAGGTAAAAAAAAACATCAAAATAAATATTTATATAAATAGATTAAATAAAATAAAAATAATAGAATATAATATATAAAAGGGGTGAAGAGATGAAGAATACACATTTCTCGTTTCTATCTCCATTTAACTAGCTTGGAAATTTTCATTATGAGTAACTCTCATCTAATCTACCATTTGTCGGCCACATTATGGGTGGTTCCCCGCAAGGCCCGAGCCCGTTCACTAGATTAGAGTCCTTAGCGTAAAAAAAAAAAGTTAGAAAATTTATAAAGTTCATCAAATTTAGAAAATAATTACAAATATGATCACTTTCAGAAGAAAATTTAGCAAATATGTTCATTGTATTAATAAATATTGTCTCATATAATATTTAAAATAAAAAATAAAAACCTCTTAATACAAATATTTTAGAATTTGTCAAAGTTAATAGTTATTTTGTATAAATGGTTTCAATTTCCCAAAAAAATTAATTAAAAAACAACTGTTATAATCCGACCCGACCCGTTATTAAAAAGAAAAAAAAAAAAAAAAACAAAGACCTTCTTCGCACTTAAACCTCTCAAAACCACAATCCCCTGTTCTTCCTTCCACTTAGCTTCAAATCCAGCAATGGCCGCCCTCAAGCTCATCCTCGCTCAATCTCGGCGCCAATGTTTCACCAAAATCTCTTCACTTTCAACTCCACAGTTTCTTCAATTCCAAAGATCCCTCTCCTCATCTCAATCCGAATCCAAACCAGATCCCGATTCTCCCCCCAATGAATCCTCTCAAAGAACACCCTCCTCTCCTTTCGTTCCCATTCAGCCCGTCTCTTACGCCATCAAGCCCAAGCCCCAATCCTCTCTGGACCTCGATTCCCCAGAATCTCCTCAATCTCCACCTCCCCGACAACCGCCTACGAGCCCCGACGGTCGGAGGTCGTGGAGTCGCGATGATATTCGATATATGAAGGATACTCCATCCATATCTCCGGTGTCTTATCCGTCTCGCGTTGCTCCGCTTCCGGAAGATAGAGTTTCGGTTTCTGGTGGAGGAGAAGAGGGTGGGGAGAGTAAGAAAATGGAGGAGGAGAGGAAGAGAATTGAGGAGGAGAAGCAATGGAGGAGGAGGGCTCTTAGGGCTTCGGAAGAGGATAAAGTTAATGCTCCATTTCCAATGCTGATCAATGTCGAGAAGAAAGAGCAGAAGGTGGTTCTTGATTTGATGGAGGCAATCCGGCAAGTGAGGGTCAGTGTACATGATTGTGATTTTATTTTTTTTGTATAAAAATTGATGGGAGAAATTTCACTGCTGAGACTGAGATTGTTCTTGGAGAATTGAAAGGTGTTCTTTGAAATGATTAAATGTGCAATTTAGATTTTAACTTATGAAATGGTTATTGACAATCTCGAACTAAAGGAGGGGTTATTAACAATCTCGTTGTTTAATCTTCTCTGTTTGTTTTTTGCTTGTTTTTTTTTAATTAAGTTCAGGCTAATGGCAAACGAAATTTTGATGAGACTGTTGAAGCACATGCAAGATTGGGGGTTGATGCTAGGAAAATGGTAATGTGTTTATTATCTCTATACTCCGTGGATTGTTATCACTTCTCTCTCATTAGGAATTGAGTTTGAATGATTCAAGTACTAACCTAGAAACAATGGAGGTTTAGGGGAGAAAGGAAACCTGAGAATTTGCTTACTAACTGCAGTATTTTATTAAAAGGTTTGCTCGGGGGTGCGGGTGCCCCCAATTATAATGGGCCAAGCTCTAATTCCCTAATTTAAAAAAAGGGTCGCTCCATGCGCGCCTAGTTTAAAGGCACATGTTTAGCGTCTTACTTTGAATGAGGTAAAAGGCTCGTACCTTAACCTTCCTAGTCCTAAGATGTTAAGGTTGCACCTTAAAGATTTTTGATTAATAGGAGTAACTTACTAACCCCAAATGATAAAAAAGAACTTTGTGTTTTGGTTTTTTGTTCTAACCTTTAGTTTTTATTTTTCCTCCCCCAACTATGCTATCTCTTGTTTATGAATGTTCTTATATATAGTATATCTTACAGAAAAATGGCCACAGTATTATTTTTCCCCTAAGCCTCTTGAAGTTATTGCATTTTAGTGCACCTCGAGCTCTTAAAAGCACTGCTTACTGTTACTGATTGATTGGAATGTGGTATCGATGTTGGTTTGGCTTAAATTTAAAGCTGGCCTGAAGCTACACTAGTGTGCGCAATAGAGTTCTTGAAGTAGCATATTATCGAGCCGAGCTATGATGGTTGTCTGATTCGCTGTTTGAGTGATCTGTTGTTTATTTTGTTACCATTTTATATGACTTCCAAAAGATCAATAAAAGAACCTAAAATACTAAAGGGTTTAAGGAAATGAGTTCAAGCCAGGGAGCTTTTCTGTGGTTAAATATCTTACAACTTACCTTAGCTACCAAATATAGTAGAATCAAAGGATTGTTCTGTGAGAATAGTCCAAATGTGTGGAAGCACTAACACACTGAAACATATAAAAAATAAATATAAATATAACTTCCAAAAGTTATCCACATCCTTGATTTTTTTTTTTCTTTCTTTTCTTTAGAACATGAGAGAAAAAGGATTCCTTCTTTTTTCTCCATGATATGTTCTTCCCTTCGGTTGTATTACTATTTTGCATTATCCTTGCAGTATTTTTATTTTATCTACCACAATATTGTTTAAACTCATAGCTATCTTTTTCTTAAATGCAGCAAGTTCTGGGTAACATGACTCTGCCCCATTCCATCGGGAAGGTAGCATCTGAAACTTTATTTGAATGTGCATGTCCCATTGGAACTCAATATTACAGTTAATTTTTCGAAAATAAAATATATTACTTTTCAGACCGTCAGAGTGGCTTTCTTTGCTGAAGGGGCGGATGCTGAAGAAGCAAGAGCTGCTGGAGCCGATATTGTAGGTGGTGTTGAACTTATAGGGGAAATTGCAAGTAAGAATTGACCCGTTAGATTTTCTTTTTTATTATTTTAGAAATTTTCATTTTCATTCTCATACTTACACTTGACTCAATGAGCTAATTTTATCCTTAAAATTTGAATTTCACCAAATTGAACTGAGAACTGAACTAATTCCTTTTAATTGCCTTTCCATAGTTTCTAGGATTGTCAATGAAAAATAATAGTTTTGGGAAATTTTTTGGAATGGTCGTCCAAGTATTCCTATTTTCTTCTTGGGTCTAAATCCTTGATATAATAAGTTTGAATTGACTAACAAAAATGTTCAAAAGCTCTACAAAATGAAGTTAGTTATATTTGCACTGTTTTAAAAGGCTCCTCAAGTGCTCAAGGCACTAGTGCTTTCTCCTCATCTTGAATAGGTCATAGGTGAGGCTCATGTAAACGGACTTGCTTGAGGCACTCAAAAATAAATTTAACGAACGCCAAATCCTAGCCTTATGTTTTTTAATAAAATCCTACTCCAACTACGGTATCTCTTCTCTCTTCTGTGTGATTGTTCTTATATTTAGTGCACCACATAAAAAAACCTGCATTTTTTCACCTTGTGAGTAAACTCCAATAAGCTATTGTGCTAAGTATGCTTTGAGCTTTTAAAAAACATCCAGTTAGTTGGACAAAAGAACTTGAATTTGCAACTAGTCAACGTGTCGACTTCATTTCTCTTATCTTTGTACGCAGCCAGTCGGAAATTCAATGTTGATAAGTGTTTCTCAACCCCTGAAATGATGAGGCGCCTTGGCAAGGTATAATACAGAAATTTCAACTCTTCTGTGAATTGTATTGTTCTTCTATGCCGATGGCTGCTTATTCAAGCAGAATATTTTCTTATAGAAATTCACTTAAAGTTTGATCATACTTGCTGCTTTCCAGATTTCAAAGATTTTAAGACAGCGTGGCTTGCTACCGGATCCTAAAGTGAGCAGAATTCTCTGTTTCTATGGTGTTTATTTGCTTGTAGACTGAAATCAACTTAGATGCACTGATATATTGTATAGCTAGGTACTGTGACCAGTGATATCAAAGGGGCCTTAAAGAAAGCAAGAGAAGGTCACATGCACTTTAAAATGGATTCCACATCTATTGTGCATGTGGGGCTTGGAAAGGTAAAGTTACTTTAGTTCAACGCACATTGCTTGATTTTATAAGGAATCAAATATGCTAAAGTTGAATGAAAGTTTTCAGAAATGTACCCTGCTAAATAACTTTAAACTATTTCAGGTGAGTCATTCAGAAGAGTCCTTGAAAGAAAATATTGGTGCATTTGTGAATGCTCTTTTGCTTGCAAAGCCTGTGGGCTTGAAAAAAGGCAAGTTTTCTCTCTTATTTTTTGTTAACTTGTTGTTGATGAATACTCAGTTATCAATGCAAGTTCATTCTTCATTGAACCAAGTGTTTCCATCAATTTTATGCGTAAAAGTATTTTCATCATTCATCGTTTTTGCCTATGGGGTAATTTATTGTTGATTTCATCAACTGATTGACTATTCTGCCGGTCAACATGGAATTTTCTTTGATTTCCCTTGCTGACATTACATGTTATTACTTGCAGCCTCAAAATATGCTGGATACGTAAATTCCTTCCACATATGTAGCACGGTAATTCTAATAAACCTTGATTCATTCATTGCAATATCCACATTTTATATGGGCATAGTTATAAACGGTGGAGGAGTTCAATTAAAATGATTGGGTTTAAATCCCTCCGGAATCTATACTTGGAATACTACAATATTCAGCGTTATTATTTCATACATTAATTTATGGAGGTTTTTTGGCTACAAAAATGATACAAACCCAAATTATATGGCAAGATGAAAGATAACTTTTTTTAATAGGAAAAAAACCAATTTCTATGATAAGTGAAGTAGTTTACAAATAAACGCATTGCGATAAGTAAGAAGATAGGAAGAGACTGGTGTGAGCATAGATTGGAGAGAGAAGCAGCCAAATGTATGGGTCAAATTACAAAGGACAAATATGTAAGAAAATTAAAAAATTACAAGTCTAACACAAATGAAACTTGAAGATATCTCAATAAATAGATAGAAACTCGATATACGCTTGCTTATCAATGTCGTTGGTGAAGAGGGAAGAAAGCCATCAATAAAATCTTTGAAATGCTCTCATATCAAAAGGTAGCACAATTTGTTGGCTGGTGAAGTTAGAAGAAGCCCAAAGGTCTTCGGATATGAATTGCCTAAAGATTGTCAAATAAAGTTGCTATTTGTCAATGGCGAAACTGAGGATGAATCGATGCTGCATTGGAGGCAGAGTCGTAGAAAGAAACAGTATCGATGGTCAAGCAATGACAGTGAAGAAGAAGAAATGTTGCGTTGAAGGAGGTGGAGATGACACTCGAGAGAAACCAATAGCGTGTATTTTGAGGGGGAAAGACACAAACATCGAGTTGATGGTGAAAAAAATTCAAGAGGAAGGGTTGCACTAGTGGAGGAGGAGGGCCGATGTTAACATGTAGAGGGAGGTGGCAACAATGAGGGAACGTTGATGGTGGGTTTAGGGCTAAGGCTTATGGGAGGGTGGAGTGAGCAACATTATGTTGTTGGTGGAGAGTAAATATTCCTCCCCACTGGTGTTCAAAGGAGGGAAGAGAGATGAGGCGAGGAGAGATAGTAGAGTAAAGAGCAGAACGATGTTGGAGAGGATAAAAAGCGACCTTCCGTCAATAGTGGAGGCTCCTCACTGGTTAGGGTTTTAGAAGTAGAGAGGAAAGGAATATGTCAGAAAAGATGAAAAATAGCGAGAAAAAATTACGGTTCTAGTGAAGACAGGAGAGCTTCACTGGGGTAGAGCGCCCTCCCCCTCCTTGGTGCCAAAGGAGAAGAGACCAGGATTCACGGTTAGGATTCACTCAAGAGAGTTTTTTTTAAGATAAGTTTTAGAGAGAGATGATGAATGTAAGAAATAACTCCACAAGTGTTTGGGGTAACTACGCCCGTTCCTAGGCTAGGTATCGAGAGACATCGAAGGAATAGAGACACCAGAAGTGTCTATAAATTAATGTCATTGGTGGGTCTCGAACCTGAAACTTCACGATAAAAGATAACTGAAAATCCAAAATACAAATAAACCATTATCTCTATTTATAACAAAAAGCTCCAACTCGATAATTTGATAGGTGTACTTAGATTCTCCCTTTTGAGAGTTGAGATATCTCTCAAGCCTCTAAAGACACTCACCAAAATATTTCATACCTCTCCCCTTTCCATTATCTCTATTTATAACAAAAAGCTCCAACTCGATAATTATTTACTAACATACTCATTATAGGGATCCTATAAAAAAAATTATGATAAATATTTTTTTTAATGAAAAACCAAGTTTTCATTGAGAAAATAATTAAAGAACACGAAAACACAAGGACGCACAAAAGAAAATGCCATAAAATTTGTGATAATAGATCACGAGTACAAACATTGCAACTTCAGGATTTTACAGTCTGGATCTTTCATGCTACATGTAGCAAGTTTTCTGGCAGCTTCCAACGTCAAATTCTTTTGATTCTTGCTGAAAGTAAATGAATGTGTCTTACTGTCTGTATTATTTAATATTTGGACGAATCAATCAATCAGATGTATGAAAATTCATGTCAGCATCTAGTCTTGGCATGAAGCGAAGAAGTCAAACGACTCCAACAAATCTCAAAATATACTATTTTGCTAAATGGGATATTGAGTAATTTCCTGTAGCATACGTAACTAAAAGAGTTTTGGGATGATTGGCTGTTTTGATAAATGATAAATCTTATTAAATTGTCCTAGTTGATTAAAGAACAGGAAATATTACCTTTCAACTCTGTACAAACAATTTGTTTAGAGTACATGTTCATAAATGGTAATGTTGGCTGCTGACTTTTGAGATTCATCTCTTCCTTTATGGAATTTTCATCTACTTATTTGCAACTGCTAAATGTCTATTGAATGTTAAAACAATTCATTTTTCTTACAATGTGCAGATGGGTCCCGGATTCCCGGTTACAATACAATCATTATCCAAAGTTGCAGATCAATACAACAAGAAGTACTTAAGCGGCGTGATCCGCTGACATTGCTAATATAGGTCTTCTCTTTTCACTTTTTCATCTTCCATCTCCTTTCTATCAACTATAATGTTATTGACACAGAGCAGGAAGTAGTCTAGATTTTTCGTAGATTTCGTTGACGTGTTTATCGAAGGTATTCCATCTTCTTTACGTGTACTGCAAGGTAGAAATTGTTAGCTTCCATGGAATCACAGCAGAGCCCATTTTGATTTGGGCTTTGCTTTGTTGTCTTTACATGATCTTCTTCTGGGCTCTTGCAGTTTGGTTTATCACTGAACTATCGCTGTAAGACTCATTACCTGCTTGTTCTGGAAAATCTAAAGCCAAGTTTTCTGATTAGTGGGGATTTGAGGGAGACTGGATCTCTACATTTTTTCTTCTCTATTAAATGAAATGGTTATTTGTTTTCTCATCTAGACTTATTAATTGAGGGTATGTTTAGGGGCTGTTTGTTTGAAACTCTTACAGAGTTATTAAAAATGAGCTTTTATATCACCCTATCAAAACTTCATCCAAACGAGCCATTATTTCAATTTCTCTTTCATAACCTCTCAAAATAATTTCCCATTTCTAATTACTTCACAATTTTGCAAACAGACATCTCGTTGGAGGTACCATTTAAGAGAGGAGTATGTTGGGTTACTGTAACCCAAATCGAGTTTGAGCCACTAGTTACATTCCAAACATAAATTATAATCTGCCCTCTCGATGCCTCCCGTGTTATAGTAACTTAATCGTTTTATTTCAACAATATTTGAAATGTGTAGTCCCGAACCTATAATCTTTTGATTATTAAATCATATATTATGCTATATGACTGCTCCTTTTGGCTTCTGCTCTCTGAATTTTCATCATATTGCCATAGAAGTATTACTCCTTTTGGCTCGTATTGCCGCTCTCTGAATTATCATAACGGGTAAATATTTAAATACAAACTTTCTTGCTTTATCTAATTTTGATCTCTAAATTTTCAATTGATTATATATATATATAAATAAAGTAGGATACTATTAATTTTACCTTATACTAGATGTGTGGCAATTTCTACTTTTGATAAACTTGTTTCAATATTATTATAAGAGATGTTTCATGTGTTTTAAATTTTGTTGTGTACTATATTTGTATTTTCTATTATATTGTATTGATTACGGGTGATTTCAGTTTGATTTGATTTTTTTTTTATTTTGTTTCAAATTGGAAACCAAATCTATATATTCGAGTTTTCAACCATTGGGTCAAAATTGATATCCAATAAATATATAACTTTTGGTTTGCCTTTTATTTTGATTTCAATTAAAAAATGGTTTATTTTTAAATATTTTTGTCTTGTTTTCTATTTAGTTTTGAGGATTTTATTTTACCAATCAAAAATTACATTTTTTTTTTCATAAATAACTTATATTTATAATGTTCTTGTTTCACATTTCATATATAAATTTGTTGTACGAATTCTAACATTTACATATTCGGTTTAGTTTGATGTTGGTTCTTTTGCCAAAAATTGGGATCAAATCAATATATTTCAGTTTTTTAAAATATGAAATCAAATGATTTAAGTTTTTATAAAAAACCAATCTGATCCATTGGATCGGTTTGGTTCAATTTGATTCTGTCGCTTTTTTGTTTCTCTCTAGTAAAAAAACTAGCTAAGCTAGCTAAACTTGTACTACAATAATAGTGATTCACAGTTGATCACAAGTTCAAAAAGTGATTGAAGGTTGAAAGATGTAAAATTCTTTGTCACCCAATTGAGAAAACTTTTCCATCACAAATTGAAGAAAAATTAGAAAATTCTTAGAGGTTTACATGAAGAATCCAAATTTGTACCACCTATTCCTCACTACTTTTTTAGGGTTCCTCCCTACTTTCTCAAGTTGATTATGAATCAAATTCTTCTTTCTTTCTTTTTTTTTTTCTTTTTTTCTTTTTTTGTTTTTTTTGTTTTTTTTGTGTCACTAATGTTAATATATATTGCATCTGTTTGATTTTCATTTAAAAACTTTCACTATTCAGTAGCAACACAGCCTTTCAATCTTTTAAGGGCTCTTCCCCCACTTTTTCTTGATTTCATTATTATTCATGTCTTGTTTCATATATATTTTTATTTTTTTTTTTAGATTTTAAAATTTTAAGTTTTTTTTTTTCTCTTAAATTCGTTAAATAAGTATTTAAATTTTAATTAAATTCCAAAAATCGAAACAAGTTTTTGTAAGTAGTTTTTTTATTTTTCCTTTAAATTTTAAGTTTCAATTTGGTTATAAAGAAAGGTAAAAATGTGGATACCAAATAAGAAAACAAATAAATTTTTTTAAAAAATTGATATATTAGTGACAACTTATATTAACAAAAATAAATAGCTAGGGAGCAGCTATATAGACCCAAAAAAAAAAAACCCTATGATTTTGGGAATAATCTAAATTGATGTTGGAATTCAATCACCTGAACAATTTGAATAATTTATCTAAATTGATGCTTTTGTATTTGACACTCTCATCATATTCTTTAAAGAAGCATATACTTACACACAAAAAAAAAAATAATAATAAAAACAATTTTAGCCTCACAATTTATGTGCTATACCACACGGTAATAATCGATCATTGTTTTATTTTTTTTAATATTCGTGAATGTTTGAAGTACCGTCTAAATATTTTCGAGGTTAGCCTCTATCTCTCTTTGGTACACCGTTAACTCAAAAGGAATTTCTTAATGTTGCAGTTAAAAATTCGAGACATACAGTCGATTAAAAATTAAATTTTAGGTAGGTTGTCGGTATGAATCGAACCTATTATCTTCTAGTTTGATCAGCAGTCATAATTGTCAATATTAATCTTAAGCTTTTCTTGGGTTTTCCCTCATAATGATTGAATAAAGAAAAGAAAAACAGAATAAATAGAAATGGGAAAGAATGGACTAAAACCAACCCACTTTAGCTAGAAAAATAATTATATGAAATAAATATAAATAGCTGAATTATATAACAATCAAGAGATTCTCCTCAGCATCATCTTTGATAGTTTATTAATATTACCCTTCTTTTCTAAAATAATATTGGATTATTAAAATACTCATTTGCTATAAACCTTCAAGGATACTTCCTTAATCACATGTGTTAGGGGCAATTTTCAAGGCTTATAATTGGTTATAATGGTGGACTGGTCTTTAAATTTTTTTAATTTATAAGATTTTTTTAATTAAAAAACAAACTCATGTGTGTGACTGAGATGCTTCACAAGCCATTTTTGTTTTGGTTTAACCTATTTCTGTATTAAAAGATTTTATATATTTTTTTTATTTAATATATAATAATATTAAAATGGCAGATCTAGAAATAAACATCAATTTTGAAATTTGAAATGGAAGTTTATGGAT
>JBBMEG010000022.1:12962458-12973647 GCA_037832605.1 Cyclanthera cordifolia
TTTTATTTTTTTTACTATAGAGGTTGAATACTTGAAGATTGATGCTAATAATATTGAGTAATTAATTATTTGTCTAGTAGTGATTTAGCGATATATTTGGTGTTAAATTTGATAGGGTAGTATTGAGTAATAACATCTGTTTATAGAACGAGAGTTCTTCACCCACATGACTAAGTACACATAAATAGTCCTTTTTGTTATAGAACGAGAGTTCTTCACCCACATGACTAAGTCAAGAGTATGGCTCTGATACTACTTGACGAGCATCCACAAACTCATACATTAATATGACATCGTCCACTTTGAGAATCGTCTATATCACCCAAAAGGCCTTATAGAAGAGTTGTCCTTCTCTTATATACCCAAGCTCTTTCCTTGGACTTAGTGTATGAGATTTTGTTTGTATGCAATATTTCAACACTCTCCGTCTCCCGAAGCAACATCCAAAGATACATCTGTATTCAACTTCCACGATTTAAACGAAGGTGACCCACTCCACTGCTTTATTTATATATATAAATAAGAGAGAGAGAGAGAGAGAGTAGTAACTTTGTTATGTGAGTATTTTTTGACTTTGGAGTCTTCTCTCACTTTAAATCAATTTTGGCTAAAAATCAAACATTTGCAAGAAAAAATTTGGCTACAAAGCATTCCTAATTTTAATTTGTTGAAATAAAAAGTAATAGTGGGCCCACTCCTTTTACATATTTCTCTCTGTCACGTGATTTATCAAGAGATCACAAAACCATAGGCGGCGTGAAAAACTAGAAAGAAAAAACATGCCGGCGGAGACACATCCGCAAATCCCGGCAAAAGTGTGTGCGTCACCGGCGCCGGCGGGTTCATCGCTTCACCGTCCGACGAACCGTTAGAAACCCACGTTTGCTTTTATTAATTATTCCCCACCAATATTAATTCTCGTTTATTTTAGAATCAATTCAATCTTTTTTTCTTTTACCATTATAGAATTCGTTTTCTCTAACCATTTTTTAGAATCAAATTGAGCGAGCAGAATCAAATACCAATTTTCAAGATCAAATCTTTAACGTTGGCCGTGTTGAATTGAATTAACAACTAACAATATAAAACCACTGTGTTACCAACCTTTTCGTATACTAACAACAATTCCACCAATAAAGACCAACCATAAAAATAAAACCCAACAAAGAACAACCCAATAAACCCATAGTGTGATTAAAAAGATGTGACACAACAAAGAACAACCCAATAACTCATAAAACCCTATTATTTATATAAATAGTATTGGTATATGTATACTTTCACATTTGGGTTAGACTTTTGGATGATGTTAGTCTGACTGCATAGACATGATCATTCTATCTTCATTAGAGGGACTTGTATAGTGAAATGTTCTTTTGCTAAATTAATTAACCAGTATATATGTATTGTATAAACTTTTAGCGTAAAATTTTTTTGTCTCGTCACCAAATGCGCATGTCATCTATATATATATAAATATCCGTGTTTTTTAAAAAAATTTAAATAAACCCACGTACAAATGTCCATAAAGCTAGAGGGAGATCAGTGTAGACTACACACATATGCATTATTACAACAGAGACATAGGAAATTGAGTAACATAATCCAAACATACATACATATACATAATATATATATATATATAATATGAAGATCTCTATATAAAGTTAATAATAAATTGAGGGTTTTCATAATGAAGCTTTGATGATGGACTTAAAATTGTAATGTTTAGATTTGTTTGGGAGTGAAATATGACCGTTGTCATGAAGACTCTTCACAGTTTCATATATGCATTGCTTCACAGGTATGAACTCCATCCCCAACTCTTTTACCTTTTTTACACTAAATTTGTATGCTTTTCTCTTAGGGTTTACTTGGTCAGAGCACCTACCATTTTAAAATCAAAAACAATTCAAGAGTGAAGTATAATAAAAAAAAAAAACTTTAATAACGCTGCTCAAATGAACATAGCTCAACCATAGTTGCCATCTATTTCTTTATAAAGTTTTAAATTTTCATACTTTCACTTTTTTTTTTTTTTTTGTTATATAGTACAAAAGAGATTACGAGATTCTAACTACAGATCAAGTTTATGTTAATAGTTGAACATATAACATAGTGGTTAGCTATATTTCATTTCACATCTTTAGTTTTCATTTTATCTCTTTTATGTTTGATCATTTTAATTTGATCCACCATTTTTTGTTGTTATATATATCTCAAAATCAATAGCTCACAACCAATATTATCTAAAATGTGTCGAAAACTTATGACTTTTCATTAATGCTGGACAAAGTATATATGTATCTCGAGTACGACTTTCAAAAAGGAGTTAATTTTAAACATATAAAAAGTAGCTCCGAACATACTCTTGAACGAAACTTACTCGGTAGGAAAGGGATACCCAGGGAAGAACTCGGCCAACATTCCAACGAGTTCTTGGCGATGAAGCATGGATTCAGCACAAATATATCTACCAAAGGCAGAAGGAGTTTGATAAAGCAAAAGATGAGCTTTAGCAACATCCATAACATGAACATAGCCATGAACTGCATTGGTGTATGTCTTTGCATATCCAATCAAATATTGCATTATATGAAGCACACTCAAATTTAATGTTGGTTGTAGTAATGGTCCAATCACCAACATTGGGTTAAGCACCACTAGATCCACTCCTTTCTCCTTTGCCATTGCCCATGCTGTTTGCTCCCCCACTGTCTTTGCATAACAATACCAATTCTGTTTTCCAAAGTTTTTAATTGTGTCAATTTTTTAAATAAATTTGTCTATACAAACGAGCAAACCTAACCATCATTAGAGATGTCCATTTTTTTCATAGGCAGTAAATCTCGATTAAGCTGAGAAAGTGAGTGGGGATGAAAAATTAAAGACATTACGAAAATTCAAACAACTAATCGAGTAGATGATACTGCATCACTAGTACCAACAGAATTATGCTCGCTTTGCTTGTAACTAGATAGTTTTAAACTTCTAAATGCATGAAAAAGAAACAAAAATTTAATTATTTATATTAATAGTTATTGGAGAGTAGATAGATTTTGAAATCTACATCCAGTAACTATACAGAAGCAGTCTCATAGAATAATGTGTCAAATGTATAGATGTAAGAAAATTTTAAAATTTACCAAAAAACAGTAGCTCAACATCATTAGTGAACGCCGAACGATTATGTGGTCATGGGTTCGAATTTTCCCACCCCCACTTATTGGAATCTCAAAAAAAAAAAAAAAAAAAAAAGGAAAAAATGATTCATAGCAAGATATAATTTGAAAAGTGCCAAAAAATTAAAAATGTTATGGTGCTTACCTTGCTACTTTTGCAATAGTCAAGGTCACTCCAACAAGACTCATCCACTACTGTATCGAGACTTCGATTCGGGTTCATGTATATAGCTCCAATCGATGATGTGAAAACAACTCGTTGGACCTTTGCTTTTGCTGCTGCCATTATGACGTTCTTCGTCCCGATTATTGTCTGATCCACCGTTTCCTATCGATCTAATATATATTAAAACGTACCACTAGATTAAAAAAAAAAAAAATTAAAGTTTCATTCCATAATTACACATTAAACTATCCCAAAAACCAAATGATAAAGGTAAATGCAAGGCCCCAACAAAATTATTTGGGAAGTGCAAAACTTGTCATCTAATTATGATTAAGAAGTTATAAATTTGATATCGCTTGCTTTAAAATAATTATATTGTGACAATTTTATCGAATAATTTGTACATACATAAACATTAGACATCGGAGATGCTACGTGAAAAACGCCATCGCAACCGAGAATGGCGGATTTGAGACTCTCATAATCAAGAAGATCAGCTTTGTATAACGTTAGCCTTTCCTTAGCTCCATTTAGTCTTTTCAAATGAGCATTCTTCTGATCATCTTCATAAAAAAAATAAATATAAATATAAATCATAATAATAATAATTTAATTAAATTAAAAAAAAAAACGAGGTCAATTAGTTTTGAGTTAAATATTTTAGACTTTTAATTTTGATCTCCGTATTTTTTAAATGTTCAATTTTAATTTTTAAACATTCAAATTTGTTTAATTCTAATCTGTGGAACAAAAAATATTTAAAATTTGTTTTTATGATAAATTCAAATTTAAAATTAACGGATATTTTATTCAATCGTTTTAATATTTTAATAAAAGTTAAGACAAATTGTAAACATATTTTAAACCTTATTGAGAAGTATAATAATTTTAAAATATATATATATATAACAAAAAACAAAATTAGACCAATTTTAAGTTATTTTAAAATTTTAAAGATTAAAATTAAAATGTGAGAATTACTTTGATTGAGAACAAAATGGAAAATCTAAAAAGAAAATGTTACTTTAACCTAGTTTTAATAAATTAAAAAAGAATAAAAATATTATTAAAAAAAGACCTGGGTTTCTGACAGTGCCTCTGACGTTGTAACCGTTTTGAAGAAGGAGCTTGACGAGCCAAGAGGCAATGAAGCCACCAGCGCCGGTCACACAAACAGTTTGGCCGGAAAGTACGGCGGCGGTGGTGGTGGCCAGGGGCATTTTGGGAATTCAACAAATGAGAATGTTAAAGAGTAGATGAAAGAAGGGACGAATGGAAAACATAACAAATGATTGTTTTTATAAGGCAAGATTACATCAATAATAATAATTTTCCAGAAAAAGAAATACATTGATGATGATATTATTATAATTTAATACAAGTACTTATTAACATGAGCTTTCTTTTAAATGAAAATAAATAAATAAATAAATCAACTAAGCAAAAAATTATTAGTAAAATAAGTAGAGATAAAGACTATTTTTTTTCTTTTTTGAGTAAATGATTTATATTTTTAATTTTTTAAGGTAAATTTACCCAATTATTTTTTGGAGTAACTTTGACTATATTTATAATTATTTTGTGGGGATAGCACATCCATAAATTTTTTTTATCCTAACTTATATCATGTTAGTCGAGTTAAATTTTGATTGGGTAGAATGCCTATTTTTTACACTCCATAATTTTTATATTTTGTAAGTAAATTAAAAAAAAAATGCATTTTAAAATTTCAAATATTACCTCCATTATATGTTTTAGGTTACATTTGATTATTTTGATCTTAATAAATCATTTATATATAGTTTTTACTCAAAAAAAAAAAAAGCATTATATATAATGTTAGGCAATTTCAAGTTTTCTTTCTTTCAATTTTTAAGTTAAAATATTATTTTGATTTCTAGATTTTTCAACTTATTTCATTTTGGTCTCTTAACTTTCAAATTTTTAATTTTAGATACTAGACTTTCAAGTTTGTTCCGACCTTCAACTTTCAAAACTTCAAATTTAATCTTTTGACTTTAATAAAAGTTTAAAACTAGTACAATAATGTTAATAATTTTAGTACAAGTAAACCTTTTTTAAGAAAAATTAACTGAAAAATCTAATAAAGACCATTTTTTTTTTTTTTTTTTTTTGAAGTCTAAAAATTAAAATTGAACTTTTGAAAGTTGATGGATCAAAACGAAACAAATTTGAAAATTCAATGACCAAAATAAAACAAACTTGAAACTTTAAGGACTAAAACTAAAATTTTGAAAATCTAGGTACCAAAATCAAACAAAAATAAAAGTCTATGGACCAAAAATGGTATTTTTTTAACCAAAAAATTTATTTAGTTAAATATCTCATTGTCTTTTAGTTCATATTTTTGTATTCATCAAAATAGAAGATTTTCACCCTACCTTGTTATTATAATATTAAATTTTTTGAATTCAATAAGATAAAATAATTTTACTATTTTAAAAATATAAATTAAACATATTAATTAATAACAAAATTATGGTTTTGTAGTAACTTCATAATAAGAACGATTCTAATTAAACCATCATTTATAAGTTAAAAAGTTCTGTATAGTTAATTAATTAACTAATTAAATTTATTTATTTAATACTTTTAATCAATATTCTTAATTACATTGATTTAATTGGTTACAAGATGATAATGTCAATAATGAGGTTAATAAGAAGTTTTCAAAATTTAAAAAAAAAAAAAAAAAATTATGATATGTTAATAAAGATGGACTAATCCAAATTAATTCCCAAAATATAATTTATTAATTGTAAATATACTATTTTAGTTTACAATAATTAGGGTGGGAATTGATACAAAACCATGACCTCATGTTTATTGTATGCAATCTAATGTAATTAAACTAGTACTCCTGTTGATATCGATAAGCAATTATCGAAAATTGTTTTATATACTGGGCTGATTTTAACAATTTTAAAGGACCTCTTATCGAGGTTGAGTTTGTCTTTAGAACTTTGTTCTTGATAATGAATTTGTCTGGAGAGATTCGTAACTTGTTCTCAAGATTACTTTGATCAAGTTGGATCGTCTTTTGAGCTTTTTGCTTAGATCATTGGTTATTGATTTATTGATCTTTGATTTTTGATTTTTCTTTTTTAATCTATTTCGATAATCCATCTTTGACTCGCTAATCTTTTGGATCGATCTTAAATTTGTTGATTTTTATGATTAATCTTTAACCTGATGATCTATTTGAATGATCAATCTCTGTCCTACGAATCCTTTTAGTTGATCAATTTATGACTTGATCAAAATACCTTTAGGCTTTAAAACTGTCGAGTTTAAGTTTTAATTCTCTTTAAAATTTTAAATCTCGAAATCACTCAAATGAAGAGGAGACTTTCTATTCATAAAGTTCCCATGGACCATAAACTTGCGTCTAGGACTTACTTGAACATGAGCCCGTTGGCTTATTTCATAGACTTTGGCTAATTTTGGCACCATATAGATTTATAATCAACCCAAAATAAAGTTATTTTCCCAGTTGATTCTGAGATAGTAATGAGGTGATTTTTGATTGGTTGACAACAAAAAGTAAATTTTCAAAAAAAAATTTATAAAAATTAATTAAAAAAAAAAAAATCGAAGTTCCATAACCAAATTATAACTTCTATCATTTCATAGAGCTTAATTCGTGAAGACTTGTACTAACTCATAGTAATAATTTCTCAATACATATCATTTTATGTTCAGCAGATATAATTCAAATCTTATGAACAACTTCACCTTCACCAAACAAGAAGCAAACTAAGAGCATATTTCATTATGATTGTGCAACAGACAAATAACTGCAGCTTCAATGAACTCAGTAAGAACACACTGCAAAACAAGTTTAGAGCCATATGGATTTACATTTACCTCACAGCCCCCAAATTAGGGACATCATGTGAAGTTGAAATCTACACTGCTGTTAAGTTTCCCAACAACGATGCCGATGCACGCTTGCCTTTGACAGCATAAAGCTTTCGAAGTTGACGACAACTCCATCGCCCGACCTACCTATGCATCCCGAAAAACATGTCGATAAGTATATTGTTGAGATAACTTCCAAATCATAAAAGATCAATAAGATGGAAAACCAAATGTATAATAGAAAATACACGACATAACAATGTCAACAGACCAGCTGCGGGTGTTTGTCATGTCGATAGAAAGGAAATGGCATAGACTTGAAAATATTGCCTACTACCATGGCTTGGACCATTCTTGTGGCCCTTATTGACCATTAGCTCAACTTATGATAATTATCATGAATTTCTTTTTCCACGCATATGTTAAGCATCTTCTTAGCAAACTTATATACACTTTGACTAAACTCACGAATAACTACCCGACTCTAATATTAAGATCGTAAAAATACTAGACGGGATTTTGATCAAGTAGACATTACCATGTGTTGGTCTAGTGGTGCCTAGAAGAACCAAGAAATTCATTTCCAGTTTTTTTAACAACCAAATATTATAGGATTATTATGGTCAGATGATTTATCCGGTGAGAATAGTCGTCTGGCCCAGAGGCAGGAGGCTATCAAAAAAGAAAAAAAAAGAGCTAAAACCAGGAAGAAACTTTGGTTCTATATAGCAATCAATAACCTCAAAAAATCTAAATAAACAGATCGCCAATTCAGCCATTAAACAAAGCATCAAATGCAATACAGTAAGCAGAAAACTACCCCTATGTTTCTTGTTTACACTCGCCACTTTCAAACATTCATAATCAGGTAAATGAAATCCAATATTTATGCACCAGTTTCGTTATAAAGAAGTAACCCTAACTAATTAAGCAATGGAATCTCAGTTTCAAACATTCACCAGAACAGAGAAAATTAAACCACATCCACAAACATACAACAAAATTTTGAATTCACCTCAAACGAGGGCTTCCGTTTCTCAAAAAATCGACCTCAATCGAAGCCAAACGTTGATTATCCTCCATCCGTACTCGAAAAACCTAGCCTCTCAAACCATTACAATGTCCCGATTAGGGCTAGCTTCTTTGTCGCCGCGGCCGCGGCCGCGAATCGTGAATCTGAAGGCGTGAAGAAGGAAAGAAGCGATTAACACCCCGATCAGATCGGCGACGGCGTCTCTGGTGGAGGCTCCGGCGGACTTGAAGTAGCCGAGTTCGTCGGCGAGCTCTTTGGCGGCTCCGGCGAAGAGAGAGAGGACGGATCCGATCAGTATAGAGTGGCGACGGATGAATGAATAGCGTGATTGATAGGACAATGCAGCGAAGAAGATTGTGAGAGTGAAGCAGAGAAGAAAGTGGTAGAGCTTGTCCGGTGCTAGCCACGGATCCTCGTCATCGTCCATTGGCTCACTGGCTTTTTTTTCTCTTCTTTTTTTTTTTTTTTTGTTCCATTCCACACTTTGCGTTTAGTTATTTGCTTTTTATTAAAAAGACAAAAATACATTGGTAAAGTACCATTTTTGCTGTTCTCAAAAATAATAATATTATTATTTTGATTCACAAGTTCAATTTTAATTTTTCTATTTTTAATATATAAACTTTCCAAATTCTAATTTTAATTCTTAAATTTAATTTAATTTTATTTTATTCTCTAAACCTTCTAAAAAAAAAAAAAAACTTAAAACTAATTTTTATATAGTTTTTGTTTATTTTATTTAAGAAAATTATTTTCTTTTATAAATTTGAAAAATATTTTCATATTTTATTTTCGATATTATTTGAACAACAAATAACATTAACGTAAAATTTACTACACAAACTAAATTTAATTTTTTTTCTCAAATATTAGGAATAAATTGAATTTTTGAAAGTAGAAGGGCTAAAATAATTTAAAGTTTTTTTTTTTTTTAATGTCACCAAGAATAATAATAATGTATATTTTTGTTAAATAAAGTAAAAAGAAACTTCATTTATCTTGGTTTAAATATGATTTTGACTCTATGCCAATTTTTTATGAAAAAGAACAGCAACAAAAGGAATTTTAATAAGCATTGATTTTGAAGACTACATTTGCACATGCTAGACTAGGGATGCAAGCTCACAAACACATCAAAACATAATCCAAACATCCATTACACCAAATAAATTAATATATAATCAACCTCGCCCTAGAGAAATTATTCGAGAAGAGCGGATACAATGTAGCTAACAATTTTATACGCATGAAAGACAAAAAATCACTAGTTTCACTTGGCCATAATGAATAATCCCCTATACAACCCGAGGCAACAAAAAAAAATCTCGTCTTTTCTTTTACTTCATACGCGAGCACCTACTTCGGTTTCTCAGCTAGGCACAAATACATTATTAATATTTCACCCCCAGGCCACACCGTCCCGCCCCGATAACGACAAGGGATTAATGTACAGAGAATATTGCGAAAAATATTTAAATGAATTACTGGGAAAAATGGTTACAAATAGAGTCAATAAGAAAACAAGAAGCAGGTAACAACTTCAACACAGTTGCCAAGAATATAATCACAACTCACTTGGTCAACCAGTAGATAAAGATCAGAAATGTGCATACGGACGCAACAAGGGAGAGTATGATTGTATCCATTGATTTTTTCCTCTTTATTGCTCCAAGAATATGATTTACCTGGACCATCATTTAAAATTAAATCAAGGATTCATCATTTGAATGCAACATAACAAGGATCGATTAAATGAAAGAAACGAAAACCATTTTATCGATTAAATGAAATCGGAAAGGAGAGCATTTTTTAGCCTTTCAAAAACTAAATCACAGGCTTCACACTTTGAAAACTAAAAAAATAGCTTTCAAAAACTTGATTAGTTTTTTGGATTTGACTAATTCATATGCTTTCGTGGCAGAGATGAAAACCATGATATAGAAATTGAGAAAAAACAAGTCAAATTTTGAAAAAAAAAAAATCAAATAGATATCAAATGGGACTTCAGTAACTAAAACACTTACCGATGGTAGGCGACTGCTAACGTTACTAAGCTTCGAATTGATGCCACCAAAGGTTGATCGCTGGAAGACAAGTGAACCTAGGGTTGCTTGAGCTTGTGAAATCACATTATCCATCTGTAATACAAAAGTTCATAAAAATTCCGGATGCAGGATTCTAGTAGCAAGTAGCTGGTTACTGAGGCAAAATAAATGGCAGCTTGCAAAACATGATGATAACTAGCACATAAGTTTCTCATACCTATAGTAACTAATATGAATAATAATGTCATAAACCATTTCAAAACAAAACTCGGTCATAGATATCAATACCAAACCTTCAAATCGAATATCAGTATCTATGCAACTGAATATGATAGCAGTAAATATACCTGTGCTGTGTTACGGCTAATAGATGCACGCTCCTTTAAAAGAGTTTGTTCTTCATTACCAAGACCGTCTTCCAACTCAAGTCTTGAACGATCAAACTCCCTGAAGTCGTCTAGAAGTGAAGCATGTTGTAGCTTGGCTCGAAGGCCAGAACGAAGACGATAAAACTCCTGCATTAAATTAACAAAGCTTGATCTTAGAATTCATCTGAGACATTTCACGTCTTCTAGCAAAACAATGAGGACGAAAAATTAATCAGACTATGTTTATCTGCTTAGCTTGATATTTACTATAGATAATTATAGACCAGGTCTTGCAAATGAGCATACAGTGGTTACCTACATACTCACCACTCCTCACTCAAACATGTCATAGATTATAAAAAATAAGATAAAATAAGAGCCAACCAGTGTTTTAAAAAGCCCAAGGCGCACTAAGGCGCAATGGCCCTCTGGGGCATGAGGCGCAAGGCGCACCTTAAGGCGCGGGCTTTTTTACTTAAGGCGCACAATATAAAAAACATAAAAAAATATAAA
>JBBMEG010000022.1:12974780-12984912 GCA_037832605.1 Cyclanthera cordifolia
AAGGCGAGGCGCAACACATGCGCCTTGCGCCTAGGCGCGCGCCTGAGTGCGCCTGGGTGCGCCTTTCAAAACACTGGAGCCAACATGGAATAATCCAAGTTCATTTTCTTGAGTTTTGAATTCTTGTTTTTGAATCGCGTACCATACTCACCCTAAAGTGTTTTTTTTTAATTCAACATTTGACGGGGGGAATGTACCCGTAACCTCTTGGTTATTAGGTCATATATCATATTAGTTGAGCATAGCTCTTGCTGGGAAAAACAAATGGATGAGTTCCCTGTTGTTAATTGTGCATAAAGAAATTTTAAAAATCTTGCTATCGTCTAAAAGAAAACCAATAGAATATATAGCAAGGAAACAAAAAAAAACATAAAAAATATAAAAAGTACACCACGAATGCAATAGCATTTCTTCCATCTAATGCGAAAAGATTTACTTTGCTATTACATAAAAGAAAAAAAAAAAGATAGTACCTGCGTAAGATCTTGAAGAATTTCTTGATGTCTAGTCAAGGTATGGGAAACCATTTCAGAACCACCAGCTGAGACCCAAGCTTGCATCTGTGAATTCACTTGTTGTAGCTGCTTTAACAAACGTTCTATCCCAGATTCAACATCACTCTCTGCAGTATCAACATTTGTAGAAACCTTAGTTGAAACCAGTCTTCGAAACGCATTCATCTGCTCATCCAACTGAGCTTCAAGTTTTCTTGCCTGTTAGCACATAACAAACATTATCACTATGATAAAATCAAATAGCAGAGATGCGACAAAAACGTACAAATAGTTAAATAAAATTGGAATGCCGTCCTATTTCCCAAAGATACAATCAAAACAACTTCTTAATAATTCACAGATGATCTCCATCATGATAATAAACCAATTTCATGATCTTTCCACACAAGATCAAAACATAATAATAATAATAATAATAAATCGCAGAGGAAGATAATGCTAAAGATCTGGACTATCAATTATTTCAAAAAAAAGCTCATTCATGTGCATAGAATTTTTGAAGTATCTTATCATTTCCTGAAAACCAGATAGCAAAAAGAAGCATACGAGAACAATGAAGACAATCACGCTCAACAAGATAAGACCAAAATTACATCTCAAATAACTAAATCCCGATCCTCCAAATTCAAAACTCGCTAACCGCGAAACCTAAACAGCAATAGATCATGACAGAAAAATTCAAAACCATCAATCTTTCCTAATTCCTAAATCACACGCAGAGAAACCCTCTCATAATCATTCAAACGGCAAGATTCAAGGTCACCGACAGACGGAAATAGAGCAAAAAACACAACCGAATCGAGAAATGAGGACAGTAATCCAAAAAGAATCCAAAAACCAAAAGGAAACAAGAAATTCAGGAGAAATCAAACCTGTTTACGGAGGGCATCCCACGAGCTAGGCATCTCCATGGATATAGACATGAATTATTGATCAAAAACAAGAACAGCGAGCCAATTCTACGAATCAAATCCACTCTTCTCGAATCTTTCCAATTCCTCCTCCTCTTCTTGAATGAATTCGTGAAATTTCCGCTTCAGAGGACGAAGAAATGGGTTCGTTCAGAGACGAGACAGATCGTCTGAAAATCAACCGGTAAGAGTTTTCCTTCTTTTTTTTTTTTTTGGCGAAACAAAAAATAAATACAATTTTGCGTAAGCTTTAATCCTCTTGAAAAAAAAATTGAAATCCTCTACGCCGTTCTCATTTTAAGCACCGTAAGATTTGGCTCTTCGGTGGGCCCCTACCTATGTCAACGGCTGAAAATTTTCGTTAACTTTTGTTTCAAAGCTCTCGGAGAAATGTCGTCGTCAAAGTCGGCTGCCGGTTTGTCATCACTTTTGTGGGCTTTTATGTATGGAATGGGCCCAAAACTTTATGGGCTTTACCATAAGCCCAAATAAGTGAAATAGTATCGGCCTTTTCAAGTGTTTGTTTTAATAGTTTTCCATTGGGTCATCAGGATTATTTTAAAGCCCAAATTTAATGTGGGTCATATTACATGGGCTTGTTTATTTCCAAGCCCTAATTTTGGATAGTATTGAAAAACGGTTAAATATAGAGAAATTTATCGAACTAGTTAAATTTATAAAATAATTATAAATTTAGTTGCTTTTAAAAAAATTAGCAAATATAATTATTGCATTAATGAGTATTGTCACGTACTTTCTTATAATACAATAATAATAATCATATGGGTAAATATTTAAAAAAAAATTAACTATATTTATAATTGTTTTTTTTTAAATACCACATCCACCGTAATTTTTCAAATTTAAATTGATTACGCTATAAACTATTCAAAGTTATAGCAGGTAAACATATATTTTCCCCGAAATTGAGTTGTAGGAAAATATGAGAAATATTTGTTCTTCCTTATCTCCGAATTTTTCATTATTTTATTGATAAATTTATTTAAATATGCATGGCTATTACATTTTTTTTTTATTTTCTTTCATTTAAATGTATATATTCATATACAATAATTTATTCATGCATTTCACCTGAATTGGACCATACAACTTTTTTATATATAATTATTGCAAAATTTCTCATTTTATAAAATTAATAACTATAATTAAATATCAATATTTGTATACTATATTTATTTTTAAATATTTATTATTTTAGTTTTGAAAGAAAAAAAAAACAACTATCTTGATTTTTTTTTTTTTTTTTCAATCAAAATTTGGGAATACTCTTAAGGGGCGTTTGGTTCAAAATGTACATTCCCTGAAATTTAGTATGGTAATTGAATTTCTCGAAATTTTTCGTTACAATGTTTGGTTAGCTGAATTTTTACCTAGAAATTAAAAAATATATATGATTTTTCATAGAAAGATAAAATAAAAAGATTAAAACAAATCGCTTGACTCATCAATTCGCAAAACCACCTCCAAACTTGAAATTTGAAGAACTTGAAATGAAATGAAATTTTTAATTCCAACACAATGTTTGGTTTGGTGTATTAGTGCGAAAGTTTGTAATCCAATTCCAGTCCAACTCATTTCAATACGACAATTTTTAAACGTCGCTATTTTTTTTTTCCTTTTTAATTGCAAGTTTAGGAACTAACATATATCGATAAACATTCACCAAATTAATATATATATATATATATTTATTTATTTATTTATTGACACAAAAACTACTTTAGGTTTGTAATCCTAGAGACTTGAACCAAAAGCCAAAAGCATGTAGTTTTGCCCCCTTAACATTTCCTTAGTCATTTCAAACTTTATACTTTGCTTGCTTCCTCAAAAAGCACTTTGCCCATATTATTAGACTTTCCAAAGTGATGCTTATATTCTACATGCAAGTCAACAAACAACCCCCATTCTCTTCTTTTCTTTTTCTTTTTTTTGCAAGTACTATTTGGAAAAGATGGTTTGGAAGAATATTTAATTAGTTACCTAATTTGAATAGTAACTCAATTCTTTAAGGTGGGTCGATAAGGAGAATTATTAATATTAACCAATCACATCACTATCTTTACAATAAACTTTATTCTATAAAAAAACAAGTATAGGTATGAATATAACGTTAAAATACTGGACTCAATTGAGTTAAAATTGACTACTAGATCAAGTTTTTATTGGTTGACAAGAGATATGGCGTCATTTCATGAATTGTGAAGATTAGATTCGAAGAGATAAAAAAGAAATTCTACATGGGTTTAGTAGATAGAATTTGATCAAGTTCAATGTTTTTTTTTTTTTTTAATTGATTTAATTCATCAATTAAGCATCTTTAAGGAAGAACCATAATTTTGGTTTGATTTGCTTTATTATAATAAATTAGTGAACCACCTTTAATATTTAACACATCAATTGCACCAAGTTAAAAGTGGACAAAGAAAATCTACACAAAAGATTTTGGGAAGAAAATTTAAGAAACTTAAAGTAAAAACCCAACAAAAAGGAAATCATGTGTACATTGGACTTTCTACCCAATTGGATATAAGCCAAAAGAGAGAGAGAGAGAGAGAGAGAGAGAGAGAGAGATTAAATTTTTAAAGGCAAGTGCACTCTTACCCAATAGCATCTTCTTTCTTTTCAATCTTTTTAGTTCAAACACATACTTCTTTCAACCAAACAATCAAATGCATCAAGATTTGTTTGATTGCAATCTTTCTCTCTCTCTCTCTCTTTTTTTTTAATGAGAGAGTTGTCTTTAAACTTCTCATGTTGAATTCTTTAGCTTTTAAGAGGGGTTTGAACCAATTGAGGGATTATCTTTAATTATAATGTTTCAACTCGTGTTTGGACTACCGATTATAGTCTTTCATTTCACATAAATGACCTTCATTCATATAATAACGTATGGTACCGGGAGGTCAAAAGGACATAAAGAAATCAAATAGTTAGAGGTTCAATTAATGATTGACATTTATCTTGAAACTAATATGTTACCTTTTTTTAGATTCAAATGTTGTAGGGTCAAGGATTATGTCTCGTGTGAATAGTTACAAAAAACTGGTCAAAATACTCATGTATATATTAAAAAAAAACTGTGTGATAATAAACTTTGTGTTATAATAACATACACCTAAATACAAGTTATCATCCAACCTAATGTCTGCTTAAAGCTAAGGAAGCTTAATTGTGAAGCTTTTTATTATTGCGCCGTTGAAAAGAAAGGTGGCTCTTTGTTGGTATTGGTAGTCCAAATAAATACTTTTAAGCCTTTTTATCACAGGGATCACTCAACCAAAGACTAAACAAAGCTAAGTACGCTAGACCTCTGAAGTTTTTACTATTGAGTCGTCAAAAAGAAATGTGTACCTTGTTAGTATAAGATAGTACAATTCAATTCTTTTTAAGTCTTTTTATCTCGAGAATTCCTCTCATTCGAATATAAACTCGATTCATTCATATATCTCTCGTAAACTCGAACGTTATAACAACACTTCTCTTTGAAAACATTACATAGAAAACAATACCAACAAAATGAATCATTCTCATGGTGAGAATCTACGAAGAAGAAGAAGAAAAAATCAGAAACCAAACCAGTAATTAAACTTAGCTGAAGCTAAACCATGCGTCACCCTATTACAATGTCTATCAACGTTCGAAAAAATAATAATAATAAAATAGTTCACATCCTAGCAACCAAATCAACAATTTTAGTCACATGTTTAGTAAGATCTTGGAAACCTTTGGATAACATTAATAGGTTAAATTATTAAATATGAAAGATTGGAGCTCTTAATTAATAAAGACACTATTAAACATTCTTGTAAATATTTAAAATTTATAAGACAAATTAAAAAAGCTCTTTACTACTCATTTTCATATTTATATATCCACCACTCTTTTCTCTCCCTCTTTTTCTTATTTTAATTCTTAGAAATGTACTTCAAAAAAATGCAATATTGCTTTTTTAGGAAAAATATATAGATTACTAATAAAAGAAATTGACACATTTGAAAATAGTAAGTTTTTTTTTTCATAAATAGAAAATAAAAATTCATTTTCAATTTTCCAATTTTCAATAATTTATCAATAAAATCCAACGATTTATTAAAACATGATATAAATAATACATGTCAATGAATGCAATTTATGTACCCACACGTCACATCGTCCTATTTATGTTTGCAATTCTTAACGTAATAAAACAAACAAAATGTGCCTATTAATTAACTTGGAAATTTGTTAAATTAATTTCAACTGCATAAATATCATACTAATTTATTTAATTTATCTCCACAAAAAAAAAAAAAAAAAAAAAAAAAAAAAAACTAATTTCTTTCCTGCTTCACCGGAATATCAAAATTGCAATTTTATAGAATTGTGAATTTCTTTTTTTTATAAAACTGGTCAAATCTAAGAAATAATTACAACGGTAAATTATAAACTTAGTCCTTATGATTTCAGGAAAGTTAGAGTTTAGTCTTATAGTTTAAAAATCTAAATTTTAGCTCATATGATTTGGAGAAATATAAAATTTAGTCTCTATGGTTTGGAGAAATATAAAATTTAGTCTCTATAATTTGAAGAAATATAATTTAGTCTTATGATTTGAAGAAATGTAAAAAATAGTCTATGTTATTCGTAAATCGTAGGTGAATTAGGTATGTAAATGTTATGTATGAATTACGTGTTTTTTCAATTAATTACTTATCTCATACTCTGATCATTAAACACAAAAATAACTAATTTCTACGTATTTTATTTACCAACAATTAAGAACGACGGACTATTTTTTAGATTTTATTAAACTATAGTAACTATATTCTAATTTTTTAAATTATAGAAACTAAATTGTAGATTTTTCCAAATCATAAAGACTAAATTCTAACTTTTATCCAACCATAAGAAGTGAGTTTATAATTTAACTTTTATCAGTAAACATTGTCTCGTTTTTTTAATACATTTTTTTATAAAATATGTAGTGATGTCTATACATGATAACAATTTATTTATTAATTTTAATATGTATGGAATGTAATATGCTCGATCAAAAGTTCAAGCCTTCTACTAATTGCTACTTTATGTCAGGTTTGCTTCTTATTCTTATTTCTTGTTCTTTCGATCTGATAGACTTTTTATATGATTGAAATTACAAAATTGTTGTACTCATGATTCGAAAAATCGACCGATTTCATAGTATTAGAACATGTTGTACGTCACAATTTCTCTAGAAATTACTCTAAACTTAATTCAACGAAAACAATATTCGTACAAAAAAAAACAAAGTAAACACAAATTAATAATTAATCAAATAAGTGAGATGTTATTCTATCACACGGGTGCGAAAACACTAATAAGGAAACGACTGAAAATTTAACACCAAACAATAATATTAGAAAAACGAAATAGTAATTAGACGAGTGAGACATTTATCCAAACAATGTCCAAACACTAACATGAAGGTGACAATAATAAAGAGAAGATGTGATATATATATATCTATATATATATATATATATATATATATATATGTATGTTTTTTTTTTTTTTTTTTTTTTTTTTTTTGGGTAGGGTTTGGTGTGGGACAGCACCATGGAAACCCTAATAAAAGAGTTTTTTTTTTTGTTTCTCTTTTATATTTGATATCAATTTGTCAATCCAATTGTCGGCCATTTGTCACCTTTTCAAGAACGCATAACGACAAAACCACATTTCCTATTCACACGTGGGAAGGTCCCATTGGCTTCACAACTAAGGCTTATTTGGCACTCATTAGGGTTTCCCATTTGGACATTTTCTTCAGGTGAGTTTTAATTTCTTTTTTCCAATGAGTTTTTTTTTTTTTTTTTGTGAAAATTAATTTAATTTCTATTTGGATGGATAGAATCAAATGAACAGTGAAATTAGAATCTCTTTTTCCATTTTCCTCATTCAAATAGAATCTTTATCCCACATGAAAAATTGTGGGTTTAGCTTCAAATTTTTTATTTTATTTTATTTTTTTTACCCTAAAGTTGAATATATTGATAAAGATGATTGTTAGAAGAAGTAGAGCTAAAGTTTATAAGATTGATCATGAAACATGACATAAAACTATAAACTTTTTAAGAAAAGTAAAAATTTGCATCTTTTAATTTTGAAATTTTACTATCAAGTTTTTATGCTTACTTTACTTGTTGTTAGACTTGATAATATCTGTCGAGGTGCTAATAGGGGTTGCCGAGTGGTCAGAAAGAACCAATTAATTTTCTACAGGTTTTAGTCGAGGTCCGCGTAAACTCACTCGAACAGTCACGAAAATCAAAAAAAATAAAATAATATTTTATGTGTATTTATCTAGTTTATTTTCTTAAGAAAAATTATGACAAGTGTCTACCAATGTTGTAGTTGAATGATAGATTAATTTTAGGGAATTTTTCATATATATATATATATATAAAAGAAAAAAAAAATCATGTATAATAAAAATTTTGAAAATATTTTATGTATAGTAGAAATTTGAGTTGATGTATGTAAAATGATCAAAAGGCTCTCACTTCAATTAATTTCATTGATAGTTAGTTCAAATGATAGTTTTGAACTAGTTAGTTCAAATGATAGTTTTCAGTTAATAGTTCAATTGATAGACTCAATCAATTCGTTAAAAAAAAAAAAAAAAAAAAAAAAAAAAAAAAAAAAAAATCAAAATTATTAAAAAATGAATGAAAGTTTATTAGGTATGATTTTTTTTTTTTTTTTTTTTTAAGTTATAGTTATAATAGTTGTAGTAATTTTCCTTAATTTTATGATCCCAACTCTATAATTTTTATAGAATACTTATTTTACTTATATTGCCTAAGTTTGCACATTTGTAGATTTGCAATTGAATTTTAGGTAAAGTATTATTGATTTTTTGGACAACTTTATAATTTATTATTTATAATGAAATGAATTTCAAATCCTCGACTAGAGCGGTAGCTTGATGGTATTAGTGTTGCATTGACTCGATGATCAAGAACTTACGTGTTCAAATCACTAACCTCAAAAATAATTTCAAAACCATTAATTACATTATTTATTATGAGATCACAAACATTGGAATTAGATTCAAAACATAAGCTTGGAAAAAATATAATTTCAACTTTAACTCCAATATTGAAATGAAGACATGCATTTATAAATTTTTAAATCACTTCATATAAAATTAATAACAACAATTATTAGAGTAATGAATGCTTCCTTGGTTTAAAAATTAATTTAACTTTCTTAAAGAAAAAGTTAAAATATAAATTTTGATATATATATATTCAAATTTTCCATGAAGGATATATATATGTCATAAATGTTGAACTAAGTTCATTTTAACATGTGTTTTAAAGTTTGTTCTATCTTTATTTGGATACATTATTTTAATCTCTATAGTTTATACTATATATATATATATATATATATATATATATATATAAACATAATTTTGTTTGCTTACAGTAAATTTGAAGTTAACTAAAATTAGAATGAGTGCAAATGATAATTATAGTTTTAGGTTTAATGATAGGGAAATATTTCTAAAATTGATAGAAGATTTTTTTTTTTTTTTTGTAAGAACTTCTAAGAATTTAATTTTTTAAAAAATATATATGATAGATCGTATGGTCAGTAATTTGAATCTTGTACCTCAATTGTTGTAATCTATAAAAAAAAAAAAAAAAAAAAAAAAACTCATTTTTTAACGTTTTGTTTTTTGTTTTTTGATAAATTTTTGAAGCGTTATCAAACTCTCACTTGTAAATGTAACGACAAATAAAATCAAACAAAGCTTTTAAATGGGGTGGTTTATCTCAAAAATAAATAAAAGAAATTTATTGGACGAACTATTCTCACAAATGTAGATAAATTATGTAATTTTTCAACCAATTTTCTATTGAGAATTTTTATTTATTTATTATTTATTATGTGTTAGAATTTATGGTTTAATAGGAATCGAATGGTTCTAAATATTGATAAAAATAACATGAATAATGTTGGGTTGAATTGTGATTATTGTGTCTTGTTTTACCATGAGTTTACTCAAAATAATAGGCCCTATACGTTAAAATTAGAATAGACCAACGCAACAGTCACATGAGTTGGAGACCGGCGGACATGTCTAATTTTAAAATAAACATGGATACTGCTTTTAACTTTTATGTCTAAAGTTTGTTATGAAGTACTTGTTATTCAAAATGAGCAAGGAGAGATCATGGCCCCAATGGCTAGGCCACTAGAATCGCCGCTCAATGTAGAAATTGGAGAAGCCTCGGCCATTAGGGAAGCTATCAAATGGGCTTTGGAGATGGGTTTTTGAAAATTGACCGTGGAAGGCGGATGCACAAACTGTAAGTGGATCTAGCATAAATGGGAATCATGAAAAAGGACATTAGGAGTTATCTTTACGGCTCGAGTTTTTTTCCTTCATTTAGTTCAACCGTTCAGCAAACTGCTTAGCTCATGCTTTAGCTCAAAATTTATTGACCAACAATAATGTTCTGATTTGGATGGAAGAGATTCCTTCATTCGCCCTATCAGTCTAGATGAAAGACAACAAATCGTTAACATCTTGTTATGCTCGTTTAAGTTTTGTTTCTATTACTTTATATACTACTCAAAAAAAATGTAAATAAATTTTAAAATATTTATATCTATAACGTTTTAATATTGTACTATTAGCGACGAAATCCATTAATA